>JAAZQE010000687.1:0-16205 GCA_013620735.1 Clavariopsis aquatica
GTGGTGGAGTGATGAAGTGGAAAATAGTTGCATCTAGTGTGCTAAGAAAAATTGTCTTGAGTTCGGAAACTTCGCTTGGATTTGGTGGATATGGAACTGTATTTATACCCTATTGTGTTTTTGAGCGCATCGTTCGTGAGGGCAAACTTGCATAAACCAAGCGGCATTTTCGTACAGTGTTGAGTCGATATTCACCGTGATAACTTGATTCCTCTAGTTTTGTGAAAACATTCCACCATTCCAGCGTAGATAAGGATGTGGTGAAGCTAAATTTAGGATGACAACATTCCCGTCGAGCGCTATCTATCGGGGTATCTACAAACATGCGAAAATTGTTATCAATTTTCACATTGAACATTTATTGCATCCAGCTCAACCAAGGGGTTAATCCTGCAAATTCAATGTTATCAAAAGTGAAAACCACTAAATCGACCTTAACCTTAAGTCCTACTCAATGGCTGTATTGCTCCAATTGGCCAAGGAAATCCAACATCATGTCGTTGTGTACATCAACAGTAGGAAAGCCATCTAATCCCATTTCTTTATCCATCTCTGCTTCTTCCTCGCCAAAGATAGTCCAATCGAATGGTTGATCCAAATGCCCGAATTGTAGTTCGCCATCAATAGTATTGCTGGCATCACCATTACGCTGTAGCACTGGATTCATCAAGTATGGGGCTGGCGTCTGTGGTATGCTAGTTTCTGCAGAATCAAAAACATGATCTTCAAGACCACCAATCCAGAATTGGCCACCTGCTAGTGCCTCTCGTTCGAGAATTTTCTCTTCGATCTCTTCGTCTGACCATTTGTGCGTGGCGCGGAGGTGTCGGCGGAGATCACGATCCATGAAGAAACGGTACTCGCAGTTGTGCGCCAGACAGAGCACTTTTCTGTCCTTTTCGTATCCGACGCCAGTGAGGAGGGTGAGCATTGACGGTTCCAGGGCTGCCTTGCTTGCTTTGGCCTTCTTTCGCGTTGCTCTGCGATTCGGAAGCGCGAGGTGGTGTGTCCGGATATGTTGGTCAAGAGATGACTTTGCTTTGAAAGCTGCCCCGCAGGCATTCTTTCCGTCCCAGCTATTGAGATCAGGATGCTTCGAGTTCTGTGCAGAGCTGGACGTGCAGAAGAACCTTGTTTTTTGCTCGTGGACACAGTGGATATGAACGTTGAGGTTATGTTGCCTATTGAAGACTTTGCCGCAGTCAAGATTAGGACAAGGGTACTGTGGCTGGTCTTCTGGGTTGGCATGGACAGTATCTATATGGGTCTTCAGGTTGAATTGGTTTCCAAATTTGACGCCGCATTTCACGCAAATAGGAGGATGTAACTCTCGACAATGTGTAATCAATTCTTCCTTGGTTGAAAACGAAAGGGGGTCTCTGGGGATCGCCAAATTAACATCGTTGCCAGTCTCCAGGGTATCGAATGCCGTGCCAGGGGGGATGCAAATCATGCAGTAATGTTTGTTTTCATCGTCTTGCTCATTAGCATGTGCCTTGCTAAAGTGTCTCCTGAGAGTACTTTCTGTTTCGTATCCCTTGTTGCAACGTTCTCCAGTGTTTTCGTCGACATGGGTGCAGGGATACGGTTTAATTTCTAAGTGCTGAGCTTTGATGTGAGCCTCAAGAGTCTTCTCTTTCCTAAAATGTTCATTGCATGGGGGGTATCCTGTACAGTAGGATTTTGATTCGTGAACATCTTTGTGTCGCTGTAGGCGTCCATTGGAAGTAAAGCTCTTCCCGCATCCCTCCCAGCCACAAACAAATCCTCGCTCGATCTCAGTATCGGGGTGTGTATTCTTCAGGTGCCTTTGGAGATGGTCTTTTCGGGGAAAGTCTTTGTTGCATCCTATATGATGGCAGACAAAAGGTCGTTCCTTATTATGGCTGCGCATGTGGGCCTCAAGGCGACATGGGCGATTGAAGCGCTGTCCGCAGCCTTCAACATTGCAGATGTAGTTCCATTGACGGCGGGCCTCGCTCTCGGCTCTCTTCGCACCATTATCCGTAAATATTACAACCGGGTCGTCGCTGTAGCTTGAACTTTCAGACACAAAGCCCTCATCGAGCACATCGTTGCTCTGGTCCTCTTCTACAGCCTGAACGCCTGTGGTAATTGTTAGTTGCAATTCAAGAACATCGTATAGGAGTAATTTAACCTCTACGAAATTTTTTCTGGGGTTGGGGAGTTGCAGTGCATATGACCTTGCGTTTTAAGGTCATTGCTCGTGAGGTGGGCGAGGTTGAGGGTATGAGGATACAAATTTGATAACTGGCAGTTCACGGAAACGAAAATTAACACACACCAAGAGTTCGGGGGTCCGTGCTAACCCTGCCCCATGCACACACTAGCGCAATCTTGAAGCTTTTCTCTTTGCTGCCTTTGTCTTTGTCTCTAACCTTTACGCAAATCCCCCGCTCTTTCGCACTCCCGCAACTCCACTCGATCGCCCAAATACCTATCTATCCATCTCGGATCGCATACATATTCCATCATGTCTGACTACGGAGGCGGCGACGGCGATGACTTTGATGGAGGAGCGTTCGAGTGCGTAGCTACCCTTTTGGTTCCTTTGATCTCGCACTCCAGCGCTCCCCTCCTCGGATTATCCACTGCCCAGCTCCGCTAACTCATTTCTACAATTAGTGAGCCCCTTGACTACGATGAAGAAGCGGAGCCCGATGTTTACGACGACGATGGCGAAGCACAGGAAACAGTTAACCCCGATGATCTCGCGAATCTCGATCAGACCCAGGAAGATGGCGTGGTCGTTTCAGGAGATCCAAGTGCTGCCGCTGCTGCAAAGTCTGAACAAAAGAATACAGTCAAGAGCTTGAAGGACAAGAAGGTGCCAAACGATAAGCGAACTACAACTCCCTACATGACAAAATACGAGAAGGCGCGTGTGTTGGGCACTAGAGCTTTGCAGATTAGGTAGGTCAAGATCACGAGCTAAATTACTCGTTATGAGTTGCGCAAGACTTGGGCTGACGACTCATGATAGCGGGAATGCGCCAGTGCTTATAGACGTGGAAGGCATGACGGATCCTCTTCAAATCGCTGCCAAGGAGCTTAGAGAAAAGAAAATTCCCTTGGTGGTGCGACGATATCTCCCAGATGGATGGCAAGTTGAGCCTCGCAGTGGTTGAAGCCAGTGCGCTAACACAATGCAGGTACGAGGATTGGACTTGCGAAGAGCTTCTGTAAGGTAAGTGAACGGGTTTGGCGGCATTTGAATGGAGTTTTAAGGCTGGCAAAACGGGGCATGCTCGGCGCTGGAGTCTTTGAGTGGAGCCCGTAAAATATTCCCCGAATTAATTCCGAATCAGCTCTTTCAAAGCCCGCGTCCCTTGCAGTTGGATGAAGAGTGATGCGGATCCGAAGCCTCATACGCTCTCGGAATACTTATCTCGTTTCAGGCAAAGTGGGGCAGAGTCAGAGGGGGGCAAAGTGCCCCGCATTCAACACAGAATAAAAGACAGCCCAGAAGCATCGTCGTCATAATTAAAGCACTTGCCGCGCACTCTACCTCACGTTCCACATCTCTCGACCGCTATCAGAACTCCTATACGATTCAGAGCTAAATCCTCAATCATGTCTTTCGAAACTACAGCTACCATCGCCTCCTTCGGCGGCAAGCTGCTCAAGCTCAAGCACAAGTCTTTGAGTACGAATACCGACATGGCTGTCAACATCTACCTCCCTCCCCAAGCACTCAAGTCTGGCGCAAAAGTTCCTGTCCTCTTCTATCTCTCCGGACTCACATGCACGGGAGACAATTGCTCCGAGAAGGGTTTTTTTCAACACGGCGCAAGTGAGAAGGGAATCGCTATCGTTTACCCAGATACAAGCCCAAGTACGTTGCCGCATTTATAGGGAAAGAACCTTACTAACATAATATCCCCATCGCAGGAGGGCTCCAAATCCAAGGTGAGGACGACTCTTGGGATTTCGGTACCGGCGCAGGGTTCTATGTCGACGCAACCAATGAACCGTGGACGAAGGGCTACAACATGTACTCATATATTACTAAGGAGCTTCCAAAGGCCCTTTTCGCTTCGTTCACAGAACTTGACTCGAGCCGAATCAGCATCACAGGTCACAGCATGGGTGGACATGGGGCTCTGACACTAGTTGGTACAATCAATCAAGTAACTCAGAAGAATTGTACTGACATGAATTCACTAGTTCCTCAAAAATCCCGGCATGTATAAGTCAGTTTCTGCATTCGCACCGATTGCAAACCCTATCAATTGCCCATGGGGCCAAAAAGCATTCAAGGGATACTTCGGAGAGGACCAACAACAGAAGTGGAAGGATCATGATGCGACGGAGCTCGTGAAGCAGTGGAAGGGCCCGTTGGAGATGCTGATTGACGTGGGCACTGGAGACAATTTCTACAAGCAAGGTCAACTTCTCCCAGAGAACTTCATCGAAGCGGCCAAGATGGCAGGAAATGACAAGGGTATCAACCTCCGGATGCAGCCAGACTACGATCATAGCTACTTCTTCATGGCATCATTTGCGGACGAGCATGTAGCTTACGCCGCCAAGCATCTGGGAGTGTAGTAAGTCAAAACACGCACTGTCTCTCAGTGTGAGGCATCAACTCACAGCTCAAAAGCAACTTGGGTGTGAAGGAAAAATTTGAAGCATCCGCCATGCTGTAATGGTCTAGAAGTGTTTCGCTGTGGGACAGCATATAATGAATTCGCTGGTGATTCATATGATGTATTTAATAATAAGAAGCAATTATACATACAAATAGACCATATTTGCAAGTATGTCGGCATGAGCCCGATCGTTCCAGCCTCGTCGGATGTTGACGTGAAGTGGGATGTTTGCGCACGTGAGCCTAAATTTCCCCTCCACATGGATACAGTGACTGCCAAGGCCATCATTTCAAGAACAACACAACAAAGACTCACCGGCAGCCTTCAGCATAGCCGCCGCAGTTCTCACCCTATATCCACCTCTCTCGTTCCATATTTCCCCCTCACGGGTATCTGCCCTCTTGACTCGCACGCCGTTCTCACGGCCCCGCACCTTTCACCGCCCAAACTCTCTCATGATGCAGCGCATTTTCTGCCCAATGATCCGGTAGCATATAATCCGGCTCGACACCTTTTACACCACTGTCTCGGCTGCCTTTACTTATGTCAAAGTCCCGTAAACACTGCATTTGAAATAAATTCCCCAAATTCTACCGCATCTGAGACGGTGGTGGAAATGGAGGACCAGGTACGTTCTCGGCACGCCTCGCTGGTGTATTCACCTCCACCTGCACCTCTTGCTAACATATTTCTCTTCTACATAGGTCGAAAATGCCATCAATATTGCCTCGAACCCTACCTCCAGCCAGGCACTGCGAGGTCAAGCCATAGAGTACCTAAGCCAGCTGCGGACAGAAGGATCTGCCTGGCAGGCATGCCTCACACTCTTCACTCGAGACCCTCGTCCTCAAGAAATCATCCGCCACACGTCACTAGACCTCGTCAACAATGCTGTCCAGGAGCATAGGCTCGATGCACAGGCTCTTTCATACATCAAGGATACACTTATGGCCTATATCCGCCAAACGTATGCACCAGGCAGCGGTGCCTCGGACACGAACCACATACAGAACAAGCTCATGCAGACTATGACTTATCTTTTTGTAGCATTATACCCTTCCAACTGGCAATCTTTCTTTGACGATTTTCGCGCCCTCGCCGGGGACCAGGCAACGATTGGCAATGTCAATACTACAAGCACGATCCTTTACCTTCGCATGCTAGGCCAGGTGCACGATGAAATTGCCGACCAGCTTGTTGCTCGACCAGAGGATGAGAAGAAGCGGAACGTTGAATTAAAAGACCTGATCCGAGTTCGGGATGCACAAAAAATCTCATTATCCTGGCAAGAGATCCTCGCTAAGTGGAGGGACACAGACCTAGTTCTCGTGGAGATGTGCCTCAGGACCGTTGGCCGATGGGTTAGTTGGACCGATATATCCCTAGTAGTAAACGAAGCCATGATCTCCACCTTTCTCCAGATGGCTGGACAGCAGGGTATATCTGACCCGGAGAGCCCAGAAGGCAGGGTTCGCGATGCCGCAATCGATACCTTCTCCGAGATCGTAGGCAAGAAGATGAACCCGGCTGAGAAGATTGAGTTGATTCTTTTCCTCAACCTCGGGAACGTCGTAGGCCAGCTTATCGGCAGTCCTGCGCTGTCTGACCTAAGGGATACACCAGATTATGATAACGATCTCGCAGAAACTGTAGCAAAGCTAGTCAACAACATCGCGTTCGACATTGTGAGGATTCTCGAGAACGATACTGTAGACGAACAGACCAGGCAGCGTGCCGACGAACTTATTCAACTTTTCACGCCCTACCTACTACGGTTCTTCACAGACCAGTATGATGAGGTCTGCTCTACGGTCATTCCGTCTCTTACCGATCTACTCACCTTCTTCCGTAAACTCCAGAAGAAAAATGGGGCTTTACCCGCGCAATATGCAGCAATCTTGCCGCCTGTGCTAAACGCCATTATCGGAAAAATGAAGTATGATGAAACAGCATCCTGGGGCGAAGAAGGGGAGCAGACAGACGAGGCCGAGTTCCAAGAACTTCGGAAACGCCTTCATGTCTTGCAGCAAACTGTTGCGGCCATAGATGAGCCCTTCTACATCGAAACACTAAGCCGTATTGTGAACAGCACTTTTAACCGTCTTTCTTCGCAAGATCCATCCCTGAACTGGCGTGATCTCGATCTCGCTCTTCATGAGATGTTCCTTTTCGGGGAGTTGGCAATTCGAAATCACGGACTGTACGCAAAGCGAGAACCTTCCTCCATCGCAGCTGAGCAACTTCTCGGCATGATGAGGAGCATGGTCGAGTCTGGTGTGTATATATCTTTACGTTTGTCGGAGGGAGAGACTAATGTCTTATAGATCTTGCCAATTATTCCCATCCCGCCATTCAGCTACAATACATGGAAATCTGTGTTCGCTATCACCAGTTCTTCGAACAGAACCCCCAATTAATTCCGAAGGCTCTCGAAAACTTTGTCCGTCTTACCCACCACAACCACATAAAGGTCCGCTCAAGGTCCTGGTACCTGTTCCATCGCTTTGTAAAGCCGCTTCGGGCACAGCTTGGAAACGTATCTCAAGATATCATCCAGGCGGTCGCCGACCTACTTCCAATCAAAGCAGAACTTCCAGACGACTCTGGAGATGACATGAGTTCTGACGAAGAGGATCAATCTGCCGACGCACTTTTCAATTCTCAACTATATCTGTTCGAGGCCGTTGGCTGCATTGCTTCGTCAGCGACCGTGCCGCTAGAAAGTAAAAAGCTTTATGCACAAACGATTATGGCACCACTTTTTGTGAATATGGAACAGACGCTTGGTCAGGCACGAAATGGTGACGAACGGGCCATTCTTCAAATACACCACATCATCATGGCTGTCGGAACCCTCGCCCGTGGTTACTCGGACTGGAACCCGTCGAACGCTAACGCCCTTCCACCCACAGAAGTGTCAGACGAATTCATCAAAGCCTCAGAAGCTATCCTGGTTGCCCTCGAGTCATTAAACTCCTCGATGTCAATTCGTAATGCCGCGCGTTTTGCCTTCTCTCGCATGATTGCTGTGTTAGGCTCGCGCTTGTTGCAGCAGCTACCTGCCTGGATCGATGGACTTGTGTCGCTGAGCTCGACCATGGACGAAATGAGTACCTTTTTGAAAGTCCTGGGTCAGGTCATTTTTACCTTCAAGGCAGAAATTGCGGGCGTCCTTGATACTATCCTCACCCCCCTTCTTCAGCGCATCTTCACCGCCTTGGCGGTAGTTCCCACAGGCACAGATGACGAGATTCAGCTTGCGGAGCTTCGGCGAGAGTACCTAAACCTTATTCTTGCGTTGCTCGGCCATGGTCTTGGGTCTGTTCTCGTCAGTAATGGTAAGCTCAACCTCCTCCGCATTTACATTGCTTTTCTTATTCTTTGTAGCAAATCAATCGACATTTGAAACAATCATCACATCTCTAGACACATTCGCCCGCGACACACACGACTATCTGACAGCACGCCTTGCGCTCTCGGTGCTGATCCGCATGGTATCTGTTTGGGGAGGGCCGGATAAGATCGGACCTGGAGCAAATGTAACCCCAACCTCACCTATTACATCGCAAGCGCCTCTACCTGGCTTCGAGAATTATGCGGTCGAGCGCTTCTCTCCGCTTGCGTGGTCAATCCCTGGCTCGCCTGGGTTCAACTCAAAGGATGCGCAAGCGAAGCAGGTTCTTCAGGAGGCAGCCAACTTGCAATTAGAGATTGTCAAAAAGGTCGGCGAGCTGTATGTAGAACGGCTAAGGACAGACCTAGGTGGAATGGGGGCAAGTGGAGATATGGTAGAGCAGTACTTGAGGACGCTTGCTGGTGCATTCGAGGGACAGAAGAAAGAGAAGGAGTGGAAAACCTTCTTTGTGCAGTTTGTGGAGCGTATGCTCTCTGCGAGAGGATGATTTGGGAAAGAAAACATGGGCAAGATCTGGACTTGGGTGCATGGGTGCGAGGGTGGATCTCAATGATTTTGGCATGTCTCTTCTGCAACATGTATAGCACCTCAGGGTCTCTCCCACAAGCATCATGTTGGGAGTTCTCGTCCTATAGGGACCTGCTTTGTGCCATTCCGGCCTTCTATGTAGTCGATCGAATTGGGAATCTAGAACTTGGCCTCCACCCTCATTCTCATAGTCGGTTTCTTTTTTCTTCTTTCTTTCTCTCCCCCAACTTATGAATAGGAAGGGCAAGGGTTCGGGAATTGCCGTGTTTCATTCGCGGCATTGGTGAATGTGGGCATCAATAGGAACTACCGTGGACCCACTCAGGGTTCACACTCGGGAAACGATCGATAAAGGCAGCAGGGGAGGGGGGGAGGGGTAGATGGAGACAGGATGTTGGCGTCGTCAGCGTTGGAAGTGGAGACAATTGATGCTCTCGGTCCCCGGTTGCACTGTGTGAGTGCAATGGAACCCAGTGTATATTCGGCAGTGGAAGGTTTAGGAGATTAGGAACATTTTGCGGGAGTGCATATGCAGGGGGGGGATGAACTGTGAAGGCAACAAAAGTTACCGTCGAGGCGGTGATAGATGGAGGGTTGTTTGGATGAAAGGAAATTACTCAGAGGCCTGCGTGATGCGGGGAAATATTGAGTTGGCAGTTTGCAGTTGGCAGTTCAGTTGGCGGTTGGGGGTTGAAAGTTGGAAGTTGGTACGATGTGGCTAGGGGGTGGCAGTTATTAATATAGAGCGGGGAGGGAAGGTTTGTGGTTGTGGGATAGAAGGATGTTGGCGCTTGATTAAGGGGCAGAGACATTAATCGTGTGCAATTTTTAGTGTTGGCGATGGGAAAGGGACGATAGCAGGCCTTATTATCACTGTTGTGCTGGAAGGATGGAGGGGGGAGATTCGAGATTACTGCTGCAACGTAAGCACGAGACACGAGTTCGTATCGAGAAAAGAAATGGAGTGCAATCTGAGGAATGCAGATTTCAAGATTTCCAGAGTTGGTGTGCGACCACGCGTCCAATACCGGCGGCGCTGCGCTTCCCCGTTTGGAAAGGGCATATTCCAATTCGATATGGATGCAGAAGTAAATGTATTGACGCAATCTAAGGGCAAGATGAATGCGCGCAGAGGGACGGGAAGAAAAAGCGCCTCTTAAAGGGGGGGGAGGGAGGCAGCCGGAACAGAAGCGCACCGGGCAACGGCTCAATAATTGGGTGTTTGTTTTCTGCGCTGGTGATGGAGTGGGGGCAGACTGGTGTGTGAGTGGTGAGTGAGTGAGTGATGAGATGACTGCTATGGTGTTGGCGGAAGAGCTGGTGCGATGGAACCAATGTGATAGGGGGCCACTTGGAGTGTGGCTTATTGGCTTGGCAGTCAACGGTGAACGTCGGTAGAGGGTTGCGATAGAGTATCCACTTTGTCTGGCTCGCTAGCGATCGAGGGTTCTAAGTCAGGGGGAGGGTGGTGGTTTTTTTTTTCAGACTCCAATTCCGGGTCAGAATGGTGTGTGCTGGGAGATCACTCTATCCGCCTTGCGATGGCCCAGCCACGCCACCACGCCGCGCTAGAACCCTGATTGCTCGCCAGAGAAACGGAAGGAATACCCATTGCAACCGCTCGCATGCAGGAGGCGTCGAGAGTGGGCGTGGGACGCCGTGGCAAGGGAAATTGGGGTAGGTTCGCCGGGCGAGTTGTCGGGGCGAGTTCTGTGATGCTTCTGGTTGCTGACTAGTTGCTGGTTGCTGGCTGCTGGCTGCTAGTTACTGGGTCGCTGGCTCATTATTATTATTATTATTAGACATGGCGTGCCCAAAAAAAGGACAAGAGGTACAGTGCGGCACAGTACAGTACAGTACAGTATAGTACGGTGTACGGGATGTCTGGCACGAACATTAGATGCACGGGTACTCCAGCGTCGCATTCCTCGTCACTCGCACACAGAACGCCTGCAACAAGCGGGCACTTTGCCTGTGCCTACCTATCTATGCCTGTGCCTGTGCCTGTGCCGCACATCTCCCACGAAATTGCGCATGCCGCCGCAACGCCAAGAGCACCTGTTTGCCCTGACTGTCGCCCACCAGGCTTGAACGTGGTCCCATGCCGGGCTGGGATATTGGCAAATAGCAGGCCAGCCTACCAGGGCACGGCGCGCAGCACGGCGGTACTGCCGAATGGCGGCGACCAGGTGCTGAGTGCGTTTGTGGACGTTTGCTTGGCGCCGCGGGCCCTGGCTTTATTCCCATGTTCAGACCATGTTCAGACCATGTTCAGGCCCTGTGCTTGAGGGGTGGCTTGCTGCGTGCGCAACCAGCTCCACCCCAAGGGCTATGGCGCAGGAGCACAATGAAATAAGGAACGGCTGCTCCCTTCACGTGGCCGGCGCCTGCTGTGGTGTACGCACTGGAGCTCGACATCCACCAGATATCACTCCCGACACGCCCGCCCCTCGTGCTGCGATCGACACTCGACATCTCCCCTTCTGAGGCCGCTACCGGTATTCGATAACCCCCCGAGTGTGTCTCCCAACCATTGCACTCCCGCCGCCGTCGCCCCGCCCGCTCCCTTGTGCTGCAGGGCAACCCACCCAGGCGGGCATTCAGCATTTCAGCATTTCAGCATCTAGCATACAGCATTCTGCACACTGCACACTGCACACTGTACACCTTGCACTGCACCCCTCCAAGCACCCACCAACACGCGCTCGACCGCAGGCTCTGGGTCGCAGAGGTCATGTCCTGTCAGCCACTGGCGAGGCAGCACCAACAATAGTAATAGTTAATCGCAACCTATGGACAAGACGCACCGAAACATTATGGCGGTGGCTGCAAAGTTGAAACGGGCGTCGGCATCGTCGACGTCGCACCAACAGGCCTCGCCGCCAAAAAAGCACCAAAATAATCGCCAGACGCGGCCCTTTTCGTCTTTTCATGGCGCGCAGTCTGCGCCGCTCTCGCTCCTTGTCCTCGTCCTCGTCCTTTTCATGACGCTGCCCGGCACTGTCTCCGCCCAGCAGTTCGATGATCGCCGCCTCCAGCAACCAAGATCCGCGCCCTTGCTCCCTGTGCCTGCCCAAGACCTCGCCCCGTGGAAAGGACCCTCCTTACTTGTGGTAGACACGCGGTCGCCGCCCGAGTCCCCTCACTTGATGCGTCTCCAGCACCGCCGGGACCATGCAACTAGGACGACGTCTGCATCCCCCTCAAAACGGTCTATACAGACGGATCCCAAGGCCTCCAATTCAGACTTCAAGATCCCGACCCCGTTTGATACCTCGCTCTCCAACAACTTCACCTCCTCGTGCGCCAAGTTCTTCCAGACCATCCTCACCGACAACGAGTTTAACGGTTGCCATCCCTTCTCCCTGATGCTCCAGGTGCGTGTCTTGAGCTTGCTGCCGCGAACCACGGCAATGCTAACAGTGCATGCAGACCTCCAGCGCCTTCTTTGACGCCTCGAAATCCTTCGTCCGCATCACCCAGACCCTAGAGGCCACCTGCGCCGCCAACTTGTCCACATGTCGGAACGTAATGGCCAGCCGGGCGCGACAGCTCGTCTCGAACAATAACTGTGGCGTCGACTACAAGAACGATAACCCTCAAGTACTCCAAGCATACAATGGATTGCTTGCCTACGAGCCTCTGTACCAGGCCAGCTGCTTGCGGGATGCCCAGGGAAGCTTCTGTAAGCTTTCTCGGAAAATACTTCGTCTGTGCCACACTAATCCTTCTACGCAGGTTACGCCAACGCAGTCACAAACTCATCAGCTACCACGGATTCGTATCCGTACTACCTCCCGCTCGGGGTGAGCTTGCCCGGCGGGGCACGTCCAACGTGCAATGGGTGCCTCCAGGATGCAATGGCCATCTTCTCAGCCTTTGCCGACAACAGCACACAGCCCATCAGCAAAACGTACAACGCAGCAGCACAGCAGATCGACCTTGCATGTGGACCCACGTTTGTGAACAAGACAGCGATACCACTGAAAGGTGCCGCCGCTTCGGGCACAACACCATCACTCGCTCCAACATTTGCTCTGTTTATGCTACTACTCTACTTCTTCCAGTGAACCATCGACCCCGTCTTGGACTACTGTTGGGGCCATACTATACGACCACGTATCGCACCATTAATCCTTTCAATTACTTGAACGTACCGCCTGGATAGGCACCCCTTTTTTTTTACTTTTCTCTTTGTATATACTATATCCACCCATACCCATCTGGATTTCTCGACTATGATCAGTCGAATCATTAGCGACGGCGCACGGATTGATTCACCTTTCCTTTGTCATTAAACACCAGCAGGCATAGCTGGCACGGAGCGATACCCACAGGAACAATAAAATCGGAGGAACGGCTTATGAGCAGCTGGCCTTGGCCGGACGAAGGCGTTTGGAACAAATCTAGCGGAGGAACAAGATTTAACCTTTTCTTATTCTTGGACATATTTCCAAGGGATGATTACATATGATATGATCACACCCTACACCTATAACCACCTCAATACCTAATGATATATCGCGATATATTTTATATTTTATATTTTTTAATTGGATAGTGGATAGTGGATAAGAGGATGGCGGAAGGCGGCACAGGGCGGAACAGGGCGGCGTGGCACAAGGGGTCCTGGAATTTCGTTGTGGCTTGTGATATTTAGTGCTGTACAATATATTTGGTGCAATCCGCTGCTTCGAGCATATTCTGCAAATCTTGAATTGATAATTTTTCCCCTCTATCTCTCTCTCTCACACACACACACACACACATCCCCCCTTCCCTCTTTCTCTCGTCCCGAGCACTAATTACACCATTGGATACCCCCCATTGTGCATTGACTACTTACCTTCAGCCCTCTTTGTGGCACGTCAGCTGTGATGGGTAACGACTAGACATCCATGCATAGCGAAACAAAGCATTATGGCCGCATTTGGGACCCTTGAGCATACCTGAAACATGGCGGAGTCACGTTTTTGGCCTTCCCGCTGTCTTTAGTGGACCCCCTGAAGCTGTCCGTGGCATGTCAGATCTGTCCCGCGTCCGTGGAGTTCCAAGTTCCAGCAACTCAAATGCACACAACCACCCCTTCCTGCGTTCTCCGACACAGAGCAAGTGGACGGTAGGGGGGGCACTGTTATTGTTGAGCTCATGAAATTGTTCATCTGGTTGGATGATCTTCACTCTGGCACTGCCGTACCGTAGATCCGCGTTAACAGGACCCACGACCACGGGCCGACCAACGTCCTGTCATCTTAATCCTCCCTCTTGGTGCTCTCGTCTTCCCAGACATTCGGGCATTCCTTGCATGGGATCCTCGGCTCGTGGGGCAAAGCTGTGACAAGCAGGACGCTTGCCGGCATCCCAAACACTTTCGCGTTTGATGGTCTGTCCATCTATTCGTCAGCCATGAACCCAGGATAGGTCTTGTACTCGTGACAGTCCAACTCTTGTCCGGTCAAAATGAACACGACGACTCATCACTGCGTCGACTAATATTCCGTCAGCCCGTTGTCTTTTTAATGTAATCCACGCCCGTCGGCATCCTCAACTGCTAAGCGCACCTACTACTGCTCACTCTCTCGCTCTCTCTCACACTCACTCACACACATTCTCTCTCCCTGTCTCTCGCTTGCGACAGTTCTGTAGACGTCATTCTCTCGCCCGCGCTTCGCTCTCTTTTGAAAATTTCGACCTTGCCATAACTTGTGTGCGCACGACTCAGTGGTATTTTTTATTTTATGTTTATGACATATCACGGGACTGGATAAGGACTACACAATTCCTCGGACCTCTCCTACCGGACTCACTTGCTTCAGTGGAGAAGCAAGCAGCTCCGCCAGAAACACACAACAACACTACAAAGAACATATATAATGACCCAAATCATGTCTCAAACAGGCTATGGTTTATCCGCTCCTTCATCGCGACAAGACATTGTCAGTGCCCTTCTAAATGAGTATGGAAATGGTTTTCAATCACCATACACATACTCGCCCGATTTCAAAGAACTTCCTCCACCACCGCCCGAAAAAGACGACACGCCGCTTTCGCTCATGAACATGAAGTTCCAACTCAGAGGTGAGTCACTACTGCTCTTCCATCTTGTTTCGGCTCGTTTTTGCGAGGTGAATCAGAATTTTGCTATTCAAGATTCACTTTCACATTCACCGACGCTTCCGCTCTCCGGGGACTTCGTGTGCAAAACCTCACCTGTGCCCCAACCTTCTTTCTCTCCTCAGTGCAATGCAGTGTACTCCCAAATGAGCCAATGCTAACAAGGTCCCACAGTTGACGAGCCTCAAAGCCCCGTTTCGTACAATGGCGAGCGAACTAATTCCCTAGATTCATCACCGCCGACAAAAATTGTGTATAGATCACTATCTCGCAGCTCGAAACCGCGCTCGCTCAAATTGACTGTCAGCAACGGATCAACAGCCATCGTTCCGCCAACACCGTCACTGCCCGCACCATCGACAATCTTGCCATCCTCCTCAGCGTCGAAGCCGTTGCCCATTCCCACCCCAGAACCTGCTATCGAGGAAGAACGGCCGCTCCCACCGCCACCACCAGCGAAATCCGAGAGACGCCAGCAGTCTGCCATGGGAGGCATTCAATCAAAAAGCCAAAGAGATCGCAAGGACTCAGTGGAGTCGCAAGATGTGGTGCCGAATCAGGGGCAGACCGAAGCAGTTCAATCATCGCCCGTCGTGAAGCGGAAGGCTGTCCCAGATCCGACCAAGAAGTTCAAGAGCCTTGCAGATTTGGGCGTGGGTCCTCGAGGTGGGAAAAATGGACCGTTGCCCCCCATGCCACCGTCAAAGAATAAGAGCAACGAAAGCGTCGCGACAATTACTCCAGCATCCATAGCCCAAGAGCGATCCTCCAAATCATCAGTTCGATCTCAGTCTACAGAAGAAGCTACCAGCAAGCCCCTACCTGTTCCTTCTCCGCTCCCGCCGACTCCGGACGAGCTACAATCTGATATGCCTCCGCCCGCACCACCAAAGAAGGCGTTTGCCATGGGTCTACCCTCCAACCCACGAGCCCGCGGTCAAGAGACTCCTACCAGTGCAAAGCACCTGCGTGGCAAGAGCAGCACTGGTTTCGATCTAATGAATTCAAAGGTATATCTTCCTCCCCCGAAACCTGTCTATCTCCAAAAACACTCCCGCAACCGTGAGTGGCTCTCTCGAGCCAGAAGGAATGGTGCTAACTGGACATGATTTATAGGTGAATACTAAAAACGCATCGTCTACACGACCAACGAATCTGACAACCATCACGCCTGGCCCGACTCCGTCGCCCAACAAGACCATGGCTGTGGAAACCCAAGGCTCTACATTCCCCAATGCCAAAGGACCGATGGGCCCGCAGTCCCCTGTCTCACCAGTGTCTCTCGAAGGCCGCCGCCCTTTTAGTTATGAAGCAATTCCCAGGCCGCAGCCCCGACAACCCGAACAACCGCCGCGTGCCCAATCCGCCCAATCCACTAAATCCCAATCCCCAGTCTCTCCTCTGCCAGCAACGACATCGTTCCCACCACGCACAGATTCGCGAATCGCACCGCAAACCCTCCCCCAGCAATCCAATACGTTTGCTCAGGTCCAGCAACAGCCCCAACAACAACAGCAACAGCAGCAACAGCAGCA
>JAAZQE010000688.1:0-16169 GCA_013620735.1 Clavariopsis aquatica
CACACACACACACACACACACACTCAGTCAGTCAGTCACTCATGCAAAAGAATCCCCCGTTGCAACGTCGATACATTGCAGCACGGCGGGTCATACGATGGCTTGAGGAAGGGCGTCAGGGGAAGTACAGATTACGCTCCTGCAGTGTGTTCGGTCGGCGGCTCGCGCCCATAGAGTTCACATGTGGCACCGCGGAATGTGGACAGTGCAGATGACTGCAGTGTCGTAGGAGGGTGGCGCGGCTGCTTGCAGGAGGTAGCCAGGAGCATAAGAGATAAGGTTGTTTAGTCCAGGGACGGTGGATTTCGCAGCCAGACAGACATGGTCCACGACGCGTTTAACCCAGAATGCGGCAGCACGCCGCGCAGCTCTCGGGCGTGAGGCTGCAAATGCCAGGCGGACGCGATTGCTGGAGCAGCATCGCAAGCGTCGTGGTGGGACCGAGCGCGTGCAGGGCGGATGGAGGGTGGAGAATGGGCTCGCGGCCGTCCACTTTCCCATGCAGCCACGGCGGCCGACAGCCTCGTCTGGACAGCAGCGATGGCATGGCTGCACTACGGCGCGACTCGGGCGCCGGCGCAGGCACACGGCTGAGAAGTTTGGCTGCGGCTAGAGGCAACCCTATTGCACATAGACGCAGGCGGCGGGAGACGGTGCAGGCCGTGGGCGAGAGGTGGAGCGGAGTGGAGAGGAGCAGAAGATGGCCTGGAGAGGCCGAAACAGGCGCAACTCTGGATGCTCCTTCGGGCGGCGGGGCGCGCTCGGCCGTCTGCAAGCGGCAAGGCGGGCAGCCACATGGGCGTGCGATGCCCAACGTAGAGAGGCGCCCGCCAACCGAAAGGCATGTCGCTGGCCATGGGCGCTGCTGGTGGTGGCGCTGGCCCACCATGAAGGTGGCCCCGGCAGTCAGACTCCGGGAGGCGCCCGGCGTGGGCGGGCCTGGGAGGGCATGGGGCACATGGAGCGCATGGGACACCATCTCTTCCAACCACGGCCATGGCCGCAGCATGTACAGTACATAGATGGAGGGGTGCGCTCGCATCCAGGTCCAGCAGTTTGCCAGTCTCGCGCCTGCGTTCCTCGCTGCCCCCCACAACCGCCGCCAGCTCCACCACCTGGCCTTGTCCTGTATCCATCTGCCACTCTGCCCACTCTGCCCACTCTGCCCACTCTGCTCATTCTGCTCACTCTGCCCACTCCTACGGACCCCCCGCAGCCTGCATCTGCACATCCAAACCGCTTACTCACCCGCTGCTGATAAGGCCTTTGTCCACCACTCGAGCGCCATATCCACCACCGCACCCATCTGCTCCTGCCTGCCTCAGGAATCCACGGCTCCCCGCACAGCTTCACCAAAACAAGCCCGCGCTCTCACGCCTGCGAATATGCCGCACTCGGTCAACACGTCGACACACACAATGTCACGGCCCTCGTCCGAGTCCCTCAACTCGGCCAACGACTTCCCCAAGCCCGCAGGTGCCCCCGTGCGAGCTCCCGAGTCTGTTGGCGATCAACTGTCCCCATCCCGATCCACATTCTCC
Organism: Clavariopsis aquatica; assembly: GCA_013620735.1. Classification (NCBI taxonomy): domain Eukaryota; kingdom Fungi; phylum Ascomycota; class Dothideomycetes; order Pleosporales; genus Clavariopsis; species Clavariopsis aquatica. The sequence goes on from JAAZQE010000688.1 coordinate 1,542, forward strand.
TTCGAGGACTCGTCGCCAAAGCCCGTCCAGGACCCCGACAGAGGTGTCGATGCCGCCATGATGCGCCGTGCTAGCATTAATGCCGTTGTTGAGAAGAGTGCTCCTAGCCCACAGGCCCAAAAGACCGCCACCGCCACCACGCCGCGCAGGCGCACCCAGTACTACGAGGAGCAGTTTGCATACAAGGAGGACTCGACGTCGTCTGCGCGCGAGCGTGTGATCAAGGACGCTCCCATTATTGCACAGTTGCAGACCAACGTCATTGTATGTCTACCGTTGAACCTTGTCGTTATCGACCTTACTGACAGGGGCACAGATTAAAGATGAATACACCCTAGTCACCGACCTATCACACCACCTATCGACGCGGTACCAAAGACCTGAGTCTTCCATTATGATCACAGTAAACCACTCGGCATGTCTCTTGCTGGGGGGCACGTTTGACCCGACGTATGTGCTCACGATTAGTGCCTTGCCGATACAGCTGCAGCCAACAACCAACAAGCGCAATGCCGCCATGATCCAATTGTTCCTAGCGGAATCCATCGGTGTCCCATTAGAGAGGGGTATTCTCAAATTCGTTTCCATCCCTGAGGACAGTCTAGCCACTAACGGAATGACCATCCTCGGCGATATCGAGCGACTCGAGCGACAGCACGCCGAGGAAAATGGCGGTACCTTAAAGCGAGCCTTAACTAAGAGTTCGCGCAAGTCAATGTCCAAGTCCAAGGGTAGCGTCCAACTTTCGAGAAGTAACTCCAGGTCGGCCAGTGGAAGACCAAAGACAGACGATACACCTCCGCTTCCCAGTCCAGGACCCTTCGACTCGGGTGTTTCTATGAACAACAAAATTGCCGATCAGCCCATTCCATTACAACCAATTCAAGGCTTCCATGCTCGCAACGACTCCAAGAGTCGTACACTCTCCAAGGATATGTCTGTGGATAATAGTGGAGTCGGAACGAGGCCCGTAGACGAGGACCATAGCAACAACATTGACAACAACAACAACAACAACAACAATCGCCACAGCAATCCTGACAACTATAACAATCCCATCAGCCATATCAACCCTGATACACTCCCCACTCCCGATGACGAATTCAAACCCAAGATCGGGAAGCGAAAGAGTATTATGACCATGTTCCGACGATAGTCAGGCGAACGCGGTTCGCAAGCCACCCCAAACCAATTCCCCATTTTTGTTTTGTTAGTGTTATAAAATTTCTAAATTGTAAAGTTACATTACTTGCACAAACTATAACGCGCATTCGAATTTCTCGGCGACGAGACTTCACACTCTACGCTGGCATGTGCACTACATATCTATTCACATTCATTTTTTATTATTCTCTTGTTTCCACGAGGGGTGCGCATTACTGAGTTTCAGGAAAATATATGGCAGTGCAATTTCTTCTTTCATATCAACGTGACGAGCATGACATGGCGTTTTGGAGTGCAGGTGGTGATGCATGACGTAGGACACGTTCTCTATAACGTTTTTTTTTATATACCCTTCACAAAATGGCTACATGGAATCGAGGGACAGAGAGACGGGACACGGTAGGTTAGAATTCGGCTATCAACACACGAATCAGGATAGTGTTCATATTATATTACCTAGGTAACACGGGAGCGCCTGGAAGGAGGGCCTTCCAGGCTTCTTAGTTCGGCTGTCTGGTCATGCTAGAAATGTACACCATTTTCTCAAATCAATCCTCAGGCTTTCGATGACAGTCATAAGTTGTGACCCCACGTGCGCGGCTCTGGAATGTTTTAGTCTAAACAATCTCCGAAATCTCGCTATATCTAGTCTATTGCCGAAGATATCATGTCACACAGTTGTCACTTGGCCGAACTTATCACAACATCTTGCATGACGTGCATCTGCGCTATTTCTCTCTCCAATCATTTTGTCCAGATATCCGTTTCACTTGTGTCCAGTCGTTCCAAGTCCAAGACCAACCCGATGGAGCTAATCCGTACTGGTACAGATGACGTGCGTGTCATTTACGGTAGAGGCGAGATTCAACTTACTTTTTGTGGCGGGCTGAAGCTGGGCTAAATCGGGCGTTTTGTTCTCGAACCAGTAAGCGATTTTCTTAGGCCACCATAACGAGGTTGTGGGTGGTGGAGTTGCACATCTAGCTGCCACGTGCCAGCGCCAGAGGCGATGCCAAAATGGTGTTAGAAGGGGTTCGCTAACCGTCTTCAGTTACTAGACTAGAAGTGAGATGTGGGTTTTTTCATGGGCTATTTTGAATGTGGCAGTGATAGGCAGGATATACTACCAAAATAAGTATTTGGGTCCCGGGACTGAGGTTCAAGATCTGGGAACTGGGGTGGATGCCTGAACGTCTGGTGGGATCAGCGTGGCTTGACAGGTTGATGGATCCGGGGAAGCAATTTCAGAATTGTGGTCTATGTGTGGGTCCTGCGCTGCTGTCGTGCTGAGGGTATCCACTAGCCTAGATCGTGGGTTAGAAGCGCCTTGGTCATTTACCAGTAGTGGAAAGACGAGGGTTGAATTCAAAGGCAAGTGTGGTATCCATAAGTCTACCCATGACCTAAAAACGGCATCCTGGCTATCAGGCTAAGCTTTGGGGGTCAAAAGTCAACGCTGACAAGCAATTAGCTGCATGCAGAGTACACTTTAGTGTTGGTGGTTATCAGATTCAGCTGCCTTCTGGGAGCTGAGTTGGCGGTACGCATTAGACTTCAGCAGCTGAGTTGTGGGTATAGAAATGTGTGTGTGGAAACATGATTGGGTTCGTTTACCTGCGGGAACTATCTGGGTGGGGTTACAGACGTGGTATTCTTAGCTTGGGGTGATGCGGTGTGCTTAGCAGGATCATACGTGTGGTGTGGGGAGCTATGCTGACTAGTAGGTGAGTGAGGTCATGAGTCGTTCAACAAATCAATAGCATTGATACGTATAGCGCGTCCATGTGTTAAGATTTTGCCTCGCAACCTTGCTTAATCAGTGGCAGGATAGCTTTCTGAGTGAAAAAAATTTATTTTATTTTTTCTAGTTCGACCAACGCTAAATGTGTAATTGTGCAAGTTAAGTCGTGCAATGAGTTAGAACGACATTTAACTTCCATTGGTGCCGAGTATTAAGCCGATTTGATGAACCAATCCAAGAAAACTCTGGAACTTTGCGCCTGGGAGGCTAGAACCACCATTGGAATAAAATACTTTGTGAAAAGGGACTTCTTCATATATCGCCCACAACTACTGGTATAGTTACGTACAACCTTTCAGGCACCACATGTCTAGCTTCGCGCCCTACTCATAAGGTTTGCCTTCAATAGCGGCGGCATCTCACGCGACCATGAGGATTTTGACTAAATACGTGCTCATTCAAAAGGTACACCGAGCGATTTTTCCAATGCCATGACTAGTTATATTCAATGATTACTTTCACAGTTGAAATATGCACTTCAGGGGGGTTGGAGAGGTGAAAAGAGGGCAACCATTTCACAGATATTTTTTTTTAAAAACACAGCCCACACACAATATTGGCATTACTTTTGCTTTGACAAATGTACATTGTGACGAAAATATGTTCCCGATAATAAAAATCCATTACCAAAAAGTTGTGCGGGATCAAGATGTTGCGCACAGGTAAGAGTATCATGTCCACACCTTGTTAAAATATTGGGTTGACACCTTCCGAGTCGCTGTATAATGGCAATTCTTGTAGAAACGTATTTTTATATAGATATAAGTATCTGCAATTCGCATCCTAGTTTACAGGTGATGCACGATTTTTCCTGATTGTTTACTGGAGTTTCTTAATTTGTATTTGTTTTGAATAGTCTCTTCTCCAATATTAAATCAAAGTGTGGACTAGGCATCACCCATAAACAGATCGAGTTCCATATTATATTATAATATTAGGCCAGTAATGATACTCTCTCCAATGATCTCTCTCCAATGATAGGTTCCAAAGATGAGGTATGTAATCTTACTACACGTTCCTGTCTATCGTTGATGTTCGAGATCGAACTAGGGCTTCTACGACATCTTGAAACTATACACGGAAGAAAGTTTCAAAAATTCAATCTGTGATATGTTCATTGATCTAAACCAAGAGCCAATCAGAAAAAGTGATTGTGGTTGAAGGACTGATGACAGGGGGGGAGAATACATTTTGGAAAAAAAGGACGCACAGACCATATGCGCATTTATGCCACTATCTCCGAACGGTGATGACAGACATGCCCAACAACCAACATGTGAAGCACACCAGCTCGACATCCGACATGTACCACCTCTTCAAGTCGATTTACCTACATGCCACCAGTAAAGAAGGTATGCTCACGTATAACCATCCTTTTCGCCCCCCTCCCTCAGACCCTCCCCTACTCCTTTAAACAATCATACACAATCATCGCCCTCATCAAACCCTCCATCACAGTAGCTCTTCAACCTGTCCTGCCATCTCGCTCTCCATACTATCTATCCACTAACGCTCCCAATTTAGAATATTCTATCCTCCTTCTTGGTCTCGATAATGCCGGCAAAACCACGCTGCTTGAGCAAATAAAGGCCACCTTCTCGGCCTCGCACCCAAACCTCAAAACAGTGCCCACTGTTGGCCAAAACGTAACCACTGTCTCGCTTCCCCCACCACACCCTTCAATATACCTCAAAATCTGGGATGTCGGGGGTCAACACTCGCTGCGCAAACTCTGGGACTCATATTACACGTCCTGCCACGCCATTGTGTTTGTGATCGATAGCTCCGACGTGGGTAGCGCGACGCTCGCCGACTTGTCGACGGATACAGGCAGAGATGAGGAACATGGTCGATTAAATGAGTGTAGGCTGGTGTTGGAGAGCGTGTTGCAAAATGAGGACGCCGAGGGCGTGCCAATTCTGGTCCTGGCGAATAAACAGGATAGGGAGGATTGTGTTGAAGTTGTGAGGATTAAGGAGGGCTTTGTGAGAAAAGTGTTTGAAGGTGAGAGGGGAGCGAATGTGAGGGATTCGAGAGTGCTGCCGTGTAGTGCGCTGACGGGGACTGGGGTTACCGAAGCGGTCGAGTGGTTGTGTTCGAGGGTAAGGTGGAATAAAGAGAACAGGCCACCTGTTATGAGATAGGTGGTCCATTGAATGGAAAGTACGGAAAAAAGGCGACATATACCCTTTGTTTTGCGAGAACGCATGTACAAGTACCAAGCGATTGCGCGATGTGTTTAGGATATACAATGGATTTGGGCGTATTTTAGAAAGTAGCCGATATGAAGTTTGAATAGTTGATGAAGTTTACGAGCAAGTACAAAGACTAAATTGCCACGTTCTTGGAAACTCTCAATCGACGGATTAGAGTATCTATGAATAACCAGCTCTCTGTTTTGAGGTATCCAATTGAGCAGTTTCGCCAACTTGTACATATTGTCCACACTAGGTGACATTTTGGTAATGAATGCATGGACAAATGAATTGAAACTCACTCTTCTACTATGATCTCCCTACATACTTCTATTTGAATTTTTTTTCTCACTTTATGGAGATATCATGATCGCTGATAAATTTATGAACTACATGAATTGAAAAAAAGAAAATGACAACTACATATTTATTCCCACCCAACAAGAAATGCTCGAGACCAATCATATCCATGTAGATGGCAAGAGGCCCACCATTACTTTCACTTATGATCATGTATCTCTCTTCGGGTGTGGGGGGCACATATGGTATATGGATCAGGAAAACAAATGACATATAATATATACAGATCCACCTCAACATTTTGTGTCATTATCATCCGCGTACACCCCCAATTTACTCATCCTCAGCAAAGAACCCTACATTCCCTGCCCTCTCCCCCATCCTCACCAACTCCTCCCTCATTGATTTCGCCATGCCCGTCCACGCCTCCCCTTCCGCATCCTCAAACGCATACCCTTTAACCCATTCACCAACACCGTGCTGCAGCACATTCCTCGCCCTCGTCCCATCACCCTTCGTGCTCCCAATACAGCCATGAAGCGTCATCCTCTCCTTCTTCGGGTCATACACTCCCCTGTGCAGGATGTTGTTGTCGTAGAACGCGACCTCTCCGGCCTTGAGTTTGACGACAAGCTGGTCTGGCATATTCGCCTCGTACGGGTCCGCCGCTCGTTCGACAGCTGTACGCGCACGTTTATGACTTCCGGGCACAACAATCAAACTGCTGTCATCGTAGAGCGCAAGATTCCACTGCGCATGCCACCCCTTGTGCCCCAATCGCTCCATCTCCTCCTCGTCTGTTGCTGTCGCGGGGATATCATCTCGATGCCACCTCAAGCTAAACTCCCCATCTGGTCTGACTAGCATATTATACAACTCCATAACCAACTCGCCTTTTTCACATCCTATCAGCGTCGACACATACTTTAACAATTCTGTATCAAAGTACGATTTCGCAAAGGTGAGGTGGTCGGGGTTTGAGGGGTGCATTAGGTGCTGCACGCCCCAGATCCCGGCCGACGGGTCAGAACCCCACGGTGGGAATTGCTTAGGTAGTGTGCGGATGTATGGCCAGGAGCCGGTGCGCGCAGAGGATGTGAGGCGGGATGCAGCGGCGCGAAGGGAGGGCAGGTCAAAGGAGGGGAAGAGGGTTGCGGGGAGGACGACGAAGCCATCACGTTCAAGAGAGGCGAGCGCTGTTTTATACGGGTCGGTAGGTGCGCAGTTGGTAGCAGTTGAACCATTCAAGGTTGGATTTGGAGGGGTGGATTGTGTTGTGGTTTGCGTTGTTGTCGCCATTGTTGTGAGCTTCGTTCAATCTGGGATATCGAGGTAGACTGAAGATTGAGATTGGAATTGGCAAGGCATGGGCGATATAAGAAGTCCAGAGTACAAACGACGAGCGTAGCAGTGGAATGAGTGTTCCTATGTAACGTTAACGTGAGGTTGAAAAGTGACATGTAACTACCCCGCAGGCTCATGTTTTTGGCTGATCTACACGTGTCTTTCCGGAACAGGACTGCCTTGTATGGAATACTTAGTATCGTGTCGTGTCCTGTGCAGATAGCTAGCTCTACATATATTACTTCATCTATTCATAAATCCTGGTAGCTTAGTTCACACTCTTCACGCGTTGCAGTCAGACGTAACATCACCCAAAGCCGCGTCACGCAATTGCACCTCAAACATATTAAAAAGACTAAATGACAGTTGCAACGAAATATAGATTGAGGAAATGAATTTGCAGTAACATTTCCGTATCTAGTAATCTAAAGAGAAAGGATGAATTTATCCAGGGAGTCCCAAAATATTCAAGAGAATAATACCGAATAGTACTCCCTGTGAAAATGGTGATATCTCACAACAAATTTACAAAAAGTGGTATCGAAATAGCCACACAAAATACAGAGATTGGTATCAAGGGAGTAGTGGAAATGGGTAGGTGGGTGGTGGGTGCTGGATTCTCCAATAACCTCCTCAATCCAGCCGGTTATATTCCTCCCATAGAAACCGCCACATCTTAGATATAAGCACCAGAAACCCCGACCCATCTAACATTTAGTCAGGTAAATATCGAGTGGATTAGCAGAAATCGAATCCAGCTACCAATTCTGAGTCATGAGAATGGGCGTGAAACGTACTACAAGTGTTGTTGTGTGCATGCCGAGAGTATTGAAGCATTATATCTGCGAAGGTCCTTCTGCTGGAGAATCTTCAAGCCCAGTAGATAATTCAGCGTCACTCCTGATTTCCTCACGCTGTCTCAGGGCCTTGAAGAGTTTTGGTCTGAGTACTCTGTGAATTGACGAACACACTGAACGCGAGCCGATGAGAGATTTGCATTTCAGTTCTGCCAGTTCCCTTCCCGCCATGTGCCAGATAAATGGAATCTTGGTAGGATAAAGGGTGTATAGAGCTGATGAACGTAGAGTATCCCACATACTGAAATTTTCGTATAGGTATGGTCGTAGCCATGGTTGAACTTCTGGGTCATCTAGCTTCGTCGGCATGAGCGCCCGGAACATGGTGTAGCATTTTTCGACTGTACGGTTGAAATGGCCGGATTTGCCATGATCGGGCTGGTTCATCATGCCACAGTTCCATTCCCTATATATGTCTTGGAATTTTAAGCGAAGACTTGTCAATTCTGTTTGCATAGTAGAACCGTTCTGATCTCGAGCATTGATGTAAGGATAGCGAAGGGCTGGGTCATCGTCGATATCCTTTGGGAAGGCATCTGTGACTAGTTTCAGGGTTTCTATGTCATATTTTTTGACAATGTTGAAATACAGATGATCAATAATGTTGTTTTCATTGGGTTTCCAATCTTTTTTTCGAAGTTCATCAACCTCGCCCATCTCCTTCACTTTTTCACATGCTTCCATGGCCGCTTTGTAAGCAGGTACCTCCGGCTTTTCACATTGTAACCCGAATATGAAATCTCTCCAGGCCTGTTCGGTAAAGGTGTATGCTTGTTTTGGGGCATCCACAAGCAAATCGTGCAGATCGCACAAGGCGTCTAGTCTGTTTGAGTAGATCCGATTCTCCGCATATGCCTGTTTCTCAAGGAAATTGGTTACTATTCCAAGAAGCGAAGGATTGCTACGAAAGTACATGATTTCTTTTAGCAAAAATTCCACTGTAGACAGATTGTATGGGTCCATGACTTCACAAAGCCTTCTCGCATCCTTCTTGATGCCGTATTTGAGAGGATCAAGTGTCTTGATAGGAGGCGGTGCATTTTTGAAGGGCTCGACGAGGATTGGCTCCCAACATATCCAGAAATTATCTCCGTCATAATCTCCGCCCTGGAGCTTCCCAGCTAACGGATATTGGCCACGACTGGGAAATACTACAACATCTACCAGGTGGGTTAGTTCATGATGTGTTGTAGCTCGAACCTTTTGTATGTCTGAGCGTCGACAGGCAGGCTGTCGAGCGACTAGAACATCGATGTCATTGAGGTAGCAAAAATGCTCATCTGTCATGCTATCAATGAAAGGCCGAGAAAAATGAACGTGAATCTCGCCGGGAGCGAGCACTCCTAGAGGATCGGCAACACCATAGAGACAAGCAGATTTCCCTAGAGGTATGTGGAGCTTCTGCTCCATCCAAAGTTGCTCCTGTTTGATGAGTCGGTGAAGAACTTTCGCAAGATAAGGTGCTTCCGTAGGGTCAAATCCACATTCAAACAACAACTTAATCTTGTCTGACAAAGTATGTGGTAAAGAGGCTTGCCAACGGATGCCATCGTTGTTTTGTGTTACAAAACCTTGCTTGGAGACCCAATCATACATCCTCGGAGTATTCGAGAGAATTTTTAGCAGTTGCTGTCTTTCCAAATCAAGGCGCTCAGTCACGACGATTGAAAGTACGTCTTTCGGAACGCCTCTGTCATGCATTATCGAAATGAAAGAAACATGTAGATTGGAGGCGCTTGGCTGAGAACTGTATGCACGGATCTCGAAAGTAAGTCGATCCGAATCATATGGGAGGTTGTCTGACAGATCTTCAGGGTGAGGCTCAAACTTTTTTTGGCTGTCGGTAATCTTTATCCAGATACTTCGATGATCTGGGTTTCTAGAGTAGGATTCAGCGCTCACCATCCACATTCCTTTCGCACTCCCAATTCGACCTTGGAAGACACTGGGCATTGGATCATTAGTATCAACAGCCATTTTGTATCGTTTCCAAATTTCGTGTGCCGCTCCAACAGACATAGGAGAGCAGCCGTCATTCATAATCGCATCTTCCTCATAGTCCTCGTTCCACAATAGCCGCTGATCATTGTATCTTGTATCTTCTGGGCTCCCATCGGCCTTGATATCTGAGACATAGTGAACCTGGGATGGTTTGAAGACGAACGTGGGCGTAGTTTTTGATAGACCGAGCCGGAATCGTTCGAACGCTTTGCAAAAGCTCTGTTCCTTGTTCAACACGAACGGAAAAAACCAGTTCATCATCTCACCAACAGACACAGGATTCTGAATTCCACAGCCCCCTGTAGCGAATAGAACGACTCTTGTACCACCTGCTTCACCTTTTGCGCTTCCTTTTTTCTTTATCGATTCGACATGGAACACCCTCCAGGCGCGCCCTAAAAATGAATGCTCTATGCCCAACCACTTTTTCCAGCGTTCTTTTACCCGTTTCATGTCTTCCTGGTTGAATCGAAAAGGTCTAGGCTGGTTTTTGTGGTTGAAAGATGGAAAACTAAGGAATAGGAAACGGTCTGCGCCAAAGTGTCGCTGAAACCTACAGGAGGTATCTGGTGCTATGGGTAGAAGTTTGAGTTGAAATACAGGTCCGTGTAATCTCCTGTTGAGTATCACTTGTCCCTTGAACGTGTAGCCATCAAAGGCTCGTTTCTGGGCAGTCCAAAGGTCTTTTGACTCTTGAATACCTGTTTGCCCTTGGGGATGTTGCCCAGATATTGTGCTCCAGAAGCTATCCGCCTCCAACCAATGTTGACCTAAATTTTGAGTCAGATCTTGTATTAAAATTTTGCGCTCTATTGCAATGCGGAGACAAATGAAAAGGATAAAGTATGGCAAGTATGTTAAAGAATCTGGAATATCTTCAACGAATAGATTGTGTTCTGGTATTCGAAATATGTGATGTGACATCTTGTTGGGGGATTGATCCGAATTTGCAGGTTCCGAAGACCCCAGGACAGGTTTTGATATTGGTGTCTCGTCGCTAAGGGTGTGTAGTGGAATCCTTGTTGTTGGCGAGCACAGAGGAGACACATTCGAAGACTGCGACAACGATCTGAGAGGGTTTATATCCCTTGGGTCATGAGTTTGAATGGCCTGCCTACTAGGAGACACCCCAAAGTTTACGCTATGGGGATTTGGTGACAAGTTGGTGGTGGCTGCAAATATTTGAGGACTAGGCCGGGACGATGACGGGCCCAACCTTGCACTACTAGACTGCAAGAATGGTCTGGCTGGAGATAAATCCGATCCGAAACTAAATACCTCTGCTTCTACATTGAAGGATGTTTCCAAAGGATCCTCTTTATCAATGGTTCCGAAAGTCGATGAACGCTCACAAGCCATATTCCCCGACAATTGAAAGTGGTCATCTACTGCATTACTGGATGATTGAAGATGTCGTTCAATATGGGCTGTCAATTCTTGGTTTATCTGAGCATCCACATCAATAGAGTCTTTGCAATCAGAGGATTCTATAGTTGTCGATCTTCTACGTGCCAGTCTTAATTCATATGAGTCCATGTCGTTCATTTCCGATGCAAAAGATGTATGGGTGGTCAAATCTTTTGTTGCGGATTCTTGGGACGACACCAAAGAAGAATTAGTGTTGAAGGATGTATTCATCGAGGTGGCAAACGGCGTTCTTGTGGAGGATGATTGAAAGGAGCGTAGCATATCGATTGACGGCTTCTTAAACAGAATATTGGGTTGAATACTGCGGCTTTCCGAATCTGTTAGGAGGGAGTTGGAAGGCTTCTTCCCCTCGGAAATCTTCGATAGTTTTGGGGACGTAGCGTTCTCGTTGGAACTTTCCCATAGTCTCTTCCTCCCCGTACAACTGAACGGAAGATGGAGACTAGCCTGTGCTCGTCGTTGTGCTGCTTTGGAAGACGTGGTGGGCGAGGGAGGCATCTCTTCCTCATCATCCGTAGGTGAGCCACTCACTGGTGCAGTGGTGCATATGGATCCGGGGTCCTCGCTTCGAGTATCCCCATGTTGAGAAGATTGCGGCAGTTGGCTGGCTGTGTAACAGTGATTAGCTGTGGCATGAAAATCATTGACATATTATGCTCTAAGAAAGAACGACCATGCTGCCACCAAGATAGTTTTGCGATGCCAAAACCTGTAGGGACACAACCCGAAGGTAATGGTAGGTGAACAGCAAGAAGCGAACAAATAGGGCTGGCATTTGTTTGTTTAATTGAGATCGAAACGAATGGCGAACTTGCAATCGAGACTCAAGCATGGCAAATGTATTCTGAAAGACCCGTGCACTTACAAGGTTGCGAGCGAAGGGATTGAATGGGTGATGGTGACGGTCTAGGTGTTCTAGCTGGAACCTCTAACAGATAGCTGAGGAGTTCAAGGCGTTTTTCTGGGGCTGTTGTTGCTGCATTCAAGCTAAAGTTTCTCAAAGCCTGGTTCAGCTTTGGTTTATCCTTGTAGTAAAGGTATTGAATATGTCCAGTTATCTTAGTTTTCGTAGTCTGAGACAATCGACTAGGAGAGAATATGCCGCGCACTTGCAATCCGAGGTTCCAGGACTCTTCAATGGAGCGGATGATTTGATTGATGTCTTCCGAGCCAGCCGAGCTGCAAGCCGCACGCTGTGGGGTTCCGGGGGTCTTTGCGCCATGGTTGCCTATACCTGGCGGCGGAGGGGTCGGGCTACGATTGCCTTGCATACTTGCTGTTGGCGCATGGGTGGGAATAAATAAAGATAAATGTAGGATCCAACCCAAGCACGAATGAAATGCAGACGATTGAGGAATTGAGGCTAGAAAAGAGGGAGGGGGTGAAGGGAGAGAGACGAGAAAAATGAATGATACCTCAGGCCCTAAGGCAGCATTTCCTGATGGTTGGAACCTGGTCTGTGCACAAACACGATACCACGAAATCACATGATGTTGGTAGTTTACTGCATGTATTCAGTGACGTGGTGTATGTTGGTCAGAGAGTGGCCTCTCATGTACCTTCGAAAAATGCGTTGAGATTTCTCGGATGTATTCCGGCGAGTTGCTTTCGAGCCCCCGCAGCATCACGCAGTTTTAAATGTAAGTTGTACCCAGTTGGGCGATGTAAGTTTTGCCTGTTTCCTCGTCTGAGGAGAATGGCTAGGGGATACGCAAATATAAATAAAAGACAAAAGGGTCGAGTTCACTCTACGAGAACCCCTCTCATCTACCAACACTGCCCTTAACTTTTACCTCCAGAGCTTATCCTCGGATGCGGAAATATGCTGAAGAGCAGGTACCCTTAAGAAACTATGAAGGAATAGTTCTGCTTAAGAATAGTGAGATTCGTGGAAGCACTATATCTGCGCAAATAATCACGGGATAGAAGGGCCAAGATGACGTCTTCCTTCTTAGATTTGCTTTTGGCGCTATTGTGGATATTGTCCATAGGTATGCATAGGAAGTGATAGATTCAAACATCAAAAACATGCCACATCTTTCGTCCCAAACACACAATCAAACCTTCATCTCGGACAATCCGTGCTTCCAGACGGTGATGTAGGGAGTAGTTCCATCCTCGCGGTAGTTGAGAAGGATGACCCTGAAGAAGTTAGAATGTGCGAAATGAAAACGTTTGAAGAGAGACTCACATCCCATCGGGATCCATGGACTCGCCAATCAGGAACTCATAGTCCTTGAAGTTGCCGATAATCTTCTTGGCGAAGGTTTGGGCACCTTTCTCGAATGCTGTGACCTCAGCTTCGCTAGCGCCATTTTCCTTCATCTTCTCCTTGACCGCCTTCATGTATCCTAGACAGAGTTAGAGCTGCTATGTTGGTCCACGGTGGAAAGATGACTGACCCTTGAGGTGGGACAGATATGACTTCTTGTCGAACGATGTATCGTTCAAGCGGAAGGAGTGGACGACATCGATGACGGTCTGAGCGGAGTCCTCAGCCGTCTCTTCTTGTTCCTCGGCCGATGCGTTGGCTCCGATATCTGCGCATATGTATTAGAATTGTTGTGAGTGAGACGATGCCCGGCCACTAGGGCGTACCGATGTTATCGACACCAATGGTGATCCTCGAGCAGTTGGCCTCGTAGGCGACGCCATCGATGAGTTGCGGGTCGTAGGAGTCGGAGAGAATCTCGTCACCGGTGATGATGTCCTGAAGCACATGTTAACAAAGCACGGGCGCGGCGTGAAGGTCCTTATGAAAACGCAGCACTGGAGTGGTGCCTGAAGAGGGGGAGCGGGGTACTGTCCACAGTCAAGCCTATGGCAGGACGCACCTTGTAGATAATCATGATGGCAGGGTGTGTGGGGAAGAGCGGATAACAGAAGTCTCCGAGGAAGCCTGGGTGGAGGTACGGAAAAATTGGCTAGGGAGCGGGCGTGCAGAAGAGAGGTGCTTGCGGACTCAGTCAGTGGGAGAGAGGAAATCGGCCATGGAATTTTGGTGGGGTCGAATTTGAAAGGCGCTAGTCCTCATCCGACACGCTATGCCGCTCTGCGCTGGGCTAAGCCGGGAGCGGCAACGCGCGAGAAGGAGCCGTGAGAGGAGGCGAAATTGGCTTGCCAAAGTCATGATGCGCGTGCTCCGTCCGCCGTCGACGCGCACCACACCACATCGCACCACTCTCTCACTTTTGGTCCTCCACACTCGCCTGCCATCTCGTGTCACTCCTTCTCGAGCTCTGCCCGGCCCCAAATCCTCCCTGACCACCACTCCGTCGCATAGCATCACTTCTCCTTAATAGACCCTGGTCCGCAGCTTCCGAGCGGCTGCAGAGCACTGCTGCTTACTCACTTCACCGCGACGGACCTCTAATACCGACCCTATCTTGCCCGGTTTCTCATTTCATTCTGCCCTCGCCCTCCCACTGTTCCGTCTTGCCGTCTGGAATACATACAGGACCGTCGTCCATCGACGCTGTTCGCACCATGGCGACCGCGAACATCTCCTATGAGCTCCCTCCGCTCCCCGACTACACAC
>JAAZQE010000689.1:0-16155 GCA_013620735.1 Clavariopsis aquatica
GGGGGGGGGTGGGATACGAACTAAAAGGACGGCAGATATCTCTGTGAGGCGTACGACAAGGACAATATATTGATACCGAAAGATATCCAAAAACGCGTCCAGGTCCGGCAATGGATACATGCTGCTGAAGCAACATTTTTGTTGCATGCCCTTGCCATTACATATGCGCGCTGGACAGTCCCTACCCAAGTAAAAGATAGTGGCGATTTGGAAGCCATGGAAAAGGGACTCGCTGTCAATGTGCAGAATGACCTCGACTGGCTCGAGACTGAGCTCTCGTTTTCCCAAGGCGCCTTCCTTTGCGGTAATCAGGTGACGGCAGCAGACACGATGATGCAGTTTTCGATTGATTTTATCATCACAACGAAGTTGGGCACGCAGGGAAAAGATTGGCCAAATGTTCGAAGTTGGCTCAACAGGTGCAAAGAGACAGCGACCTATAAAAAAGCGGTGGAGAAGACGGGGCATAAATTGTGAGAAAGGTTAATTGTCTGGCGACTTGTGAAGGAAGTTGCAAACTAATATAACAACTACGAGGATAGTGGGCATGATAATGTACATGGAAAGATAAAGACAGGCTTATTACAGCTCGAAAGTCGGGGCTATTGTAACGACTGTTTCCAGTAGTAGTGACATCCTGCTAAAGCGAACAATATTTACCACACTTTCGGCCCAAAAGTTTGACCTACAGGAAGCTTGGCCTGAACGGCAGTATCCGTAGCATCCATTGTCGATGAAATGACAGTATTTCCCCTAGTGAGCATTAGTATATAATGTACATCAATGCTGAGGTAAAACTTACCACCACTGCGGCGCATCAATCTTATTTATCGTGAAGATGAAGAATATAGTCAACGTGCTGATAGCAAGCCCAGTATCCAACCCAACAGCTGTGATGTAGTTGAGTCGCGCCCACCATCGGAAATTCCTGGTCCGGATGTACTTCTGGAAGAACCAACCGACAATACCCCAGGTCAAGTAGTTCATCGGACTGGCTGGCGGGATGGATTGTCCGCCTCCAAAGATGATGGGTGTCATGGCGTATCTCAGCGGCTTTATCTTCTTCGCCGCGTAATGCATGATGATAGTTACTAGGATCCCGGCTGGGAAGAACCAGAGCAGAGGGCCATATACCTGCCCCGGGCTGAAGATTCTGCCTGGACCCAATAGCCCCCAAATGACCGATGCTGAAAAGAACACGCGCCCACCCGGGCAGGAAAAGCGCTGCTTTTGATCGATTTCGCAGATGCCTTCGATGTTATTGAGCGCAAAGTTGAGGACAGCTGATGGCCACGTTAGCGTTGCCTTTGGCATCTTTTCACTAAAACTTACCTATTTGGACGAAGCAGGAGAGCGTTGTCGCTACCACCTGAGCTGTGAACATGGTTCTGGGTGGGATTTTCATATAGTGTCCGCTGGAGGGTATGTTAGAAATTTACTTGTCAAGTTTGATAGGGAAGTGAACTAACAATTTTAGATCGCCAACGAAGCCCAAAGCACTACTCGCTGTGATATATCCATATGTTTTAAACATCATCAAAGCAAGAGGCTTTCCAGGCTGCATATACCCCATGATAAACTCTGTGATGACGTTCAGCCCGATCTGGAGATTGGTAATGGCTTGAATAATTCCGATTGGAAGCGACATGAGCGTTGCGAAAGCGATGGACATGACAAACGCCCACCACACGAATTCCGTGGGATACGCAAGCACCGTAACCAGAGACAGGGCAAACATGAGAACGAAAAGGATCCCATACCACCATTCCGGTACTTCGGGATACTTCTCCATTAGCTTTTGGTGGATGTCCGGCTTCTCGGTCTTGGAGTTTTTGAACTGAGCAACAATGACGTGGCGGTAGTTGAGGTATGTGTAGACAACCACAGACGCGATAGTAGCGAATGAAAGCCCATAGGTCAGAGAGAATGTCGTTGATAGGAAAAGCGGCGAATATGCCTTGTAAGCTGCTTCGTTCAGGGTGAGCCTCTCGGTCACAATCCGGCTCACATTATATCTGACGCCGGTATTATCGTATGTTGTCGAATCGCTATGCAGTGTTAGTTACCCGACTTTGGTTTTGCGTATGTATATTTTGTAAACTCACCTCATTGGTAGGTACTGTGCGTACCACGATCCACTATAGTGGACAACGAGGGATCCAAACACATAAAAAGTGACCACTCCAATGAGGGTATTAGCAATCGCATGCCATGGGGGAATCATGGGATTGCCAGTGAATCCCGTAATTGTTGTCCAGTCTAGAGTCAGAGGCAGCATTCCCAATCCAGTTGATCCTCCAAAGATCTGATTAACCACCGGATTTTGAGGAAAGATCCACGTGATAAAGACAAAAATGGACAGAAATTGCGCGAAGAACCCCGGGATCCAGTAATACAAGTATGAGGCTAGGAAGACGACTCCAAACCACTTGTATCTCGTCATATTACCGCCCCACACCGTGGGATCTAGGTCCTCTTCCTTTTCGTGCATGGCGTGCAGAAGACTCACGCTGACCAGATTGCTCGGCCAGATCATTGCAGCTGGATAGACAAGAAACCTGCGGAGGAAACCGGCTATGCCGTAACCTACACTGGAAGTCGTAACGGTTAGGAGTAGCTGAAATACAATGCCAAAGTCCTGCTTGTAGAACACTTTCTGGGCCAGAATAATATCCGTGGCATATGCTGTTCCAAAAGAGACGTTTGCCATCACCACGATAATGGCATGCTCTTTGACATTAAATGGACCTGGGTTCAAGTTCCAATCTATGCCAAAGGTTCTATGCTGCTTATTCGGGAGGAACCTCGCCCAAGCGTTTCCGAGAACATAGGCAATGAGCTACAAGTACATGAGTATACAAATACCATAACCAAGTGAGTTGCAACATACCTGAGCAACGATAACACCAATGCCAATGACGGGATTCCGCAGGGAGAAGATTGTGTTGACAGCGGCTCCGAAGAAAGATAGGGTGAGACCTAGTACCCAGGCGCGGATTGTGTTGGCAGGAAGGTCTTGATCAACGTTGGGTACTGCAGCTCGTACTTCAGCGTAGGGTGAGTTCTCTTCCTCGACTTCTACAAGGATTGGGACGGGTTGCTTGAAAATAGACTCATCGTCCCGGCGGATAGAATCGTCGTCCTTGATTGTCGATGCACTATCTTTTTCGAGGCTATAGATTGAAGACAAGGCATCATCTGGTAGGTTGAGATCCCATGTCGTTAGTCGCCTCTGGAGAGATGCTAAAGGAGTATTCTCTCCACTAAAGACACTGCTTGACTTGGAGAACCTCTTCTCGTCCATGGCCATTGCGCGGCTTGCGGTTCCGGCCCACAACACCACTGATATTAAGATTATGTAAAAAGAATGCGTTCAAATGAGCACGGCTCTGATGAATGAAATGAACAAGCAGAAAGCGCGGTGAGGACAAGACTCTGAATCAGCTGGGCATGAGAACTATGAAAGGAAGGGATGCGTTCTCGGAACGTCACTATCCACACGGGGGGGCTGGGCAAGCGTAATTCTGCTTCATCCTTATCGGTGGTCTCTGAGAACCAAGTATGCCTATACATCTCCTGACCATGTTCCCAGACATGTAGTCGAAGGTGCGACGAGATAGGAAAGCGTGTATGTTGATCCGAACATATTGATCCGACCACCGGTACTGCGCAAGGCTGTATATTGTGCTATCTGATAGGTCCGGCATTCCAAATGTTGTCGTTTGGAGTTTCATACCCGGTGATGGTGCGTGAATGTGGCTGAAACGAAAAAGCTTCAACCCGAGGTCCTAGTGTTGATGGCAATGTGTGGAGGCAAACTGACGAAACAGTATGCAGAAGTACGCAGCATTATGCCTGGAGCAGATTTTAGGATACCTTGGTATTTGGTGTTAGGCAGGTCTAGGCTGTGCCTTGATTTGGGATGGTTAACAAACAAATAAAATCCATCCCGAGAGGTTGTTCTTGTAATAGTGTCATGCACGGAATATCGAAGACAATGCATTTCAGACGTAGGATCGGCAGATCGTCGATGGGGCCTGCTGTTTTGCGAGTACCTTCCATAGAGCACACGTACGTGAATGGCACTCAACCCCTTTTTTTTTCGTAGACCACCAAATGTCATGCTCCAGACCTCATTCTTATCGGACATGATGCTAGAAACGTTAGCAATGCTCATGCGGCCTTTGAATCCAGGAGAGTTTAGGAAAACAGGGATTACAACAATTGTAATGATTCAGGGTAGGTGCACTTCTTCAGTTTAGACAAAGTTGCTAACCTTTTTCGCCTCCAATTAGAACCCATTTATCATGAAATAAACCCGCTAAGACCACAAGTGCTGGCAGTATCCGTGGAGAATATTAGTCTGGGAACGTCGCATTAGTCGCGGCCCAGTATGTACATATCACTACATCAGCAGATTCTTGGTTGACTAAAAGTTAAATCCAAAACGAAAGGCAAGGACCGTTGTTAGTGATGCAGGATGGCATGTTGCTGAAGGAGGCTTTCGGTAAGCAAATGGATGGATGATTTTGCTTCCCTTTTCAATATACCACCTATTCTAGGCAGCAATAAATGGTGACGCGATGGCATGCTACCAAAGCCCGTATATATCTCTGGTGTAACACGAATAGCTGGTCTGGGTCGTAGTCTGTATGAAGTGGGTCATCGGCGTTTCAGCATTTGTCTTGACTAGTCCGTGAACCCGGCACTTGGAATCGGAACAATTTATGCTTCATGATCCTTCGGAGATTGGCGACAGATAAGCGATTCTCTGGGATCCTGTCCTTGAGTGGAAAAGTGACTTGAAGTGCTTTGGAAGCTTGAGGTCCAGGTTTCGAGGATTGAGGTACAGAGTGCAAGGAGAGCACTGCGAACTTTGGAAGATGGGTTTGAGATTCTCCGGCACAAGAACTTTAAAAGATTGCAAAAGCTTAGTTGAGTTTTAATCGAATGCAGTATTGTTCATGAAAGGAAGCAATTGTGGTATAAAGCAGCTGGAAGATGGTTGCTCTGTTGGTGCACATGACTTATCCGTCCAGAAACGAAGCTATAGACGGCCTTGGCAGACATGTACGCTGAATAGTATAAGAACGAAGTGGACATCCATCTGGAGAATGAGAAATAGGAATAGCGTTCTATACTACAAGTCAGTTCACCTACTGTAGGTAGCAGAAAAGCTAGGCAATGAAGGAAGAGCGAACGAACTTAGTGAAAGAAGGTATAGAACACTATACTAAAAAGGACTTCAAAAATTTCTATAAAATTAGATCTTCGACACTCCTTTGGAATTCCCACTCCAATCCTTCTCTGGGGGTGTCCTTTGGAATGAGCTCCTGCTCTCCCACTTGCCAAACCACTTCACAAGTTCAGGTCGAGACTCTCTCCATTTGATGCCTAAGAACTCCATCTGATCCACCATTGCCACTGCAACTGATATAGCAATATCAGGCGTGGATGCTGGTCCATTTCTGGGAGGCTCAATCAAGAGCCCTTCTTTGGCAGCAACTTCGAATCTATCCAACCCCCTCACCATCTTTGTCTTCTGGCCCTCAATCCATTCATCAAACTTCAAACCCCGATCCTCGCGGATGCGCTTCTCATATGCTATGAGGACAGCAGCATCCATTATTCCGTCCGCACAGGCACCGAGTGTATGAAGTTGCCAGTATCGGCTATCCTTAGGCTGTGAGACGGAAGCCAGATTCTCGAGATAATTGCAGATGATCCGGGAGTCATAGATACCACCGGGTACATCTTCAGAAATGAGACAAGGGATCTTAGCCATTGGGTTGAAGGCAGCGACATCCTCGTTGTTGTCACTCCAGCCTGGGAAGGGGATTGGACAGACGACGACCTTTTGGAGCGTAATTGCTTGCTCCAGCCCTAGCTCATGTGCGAGCATGAAGACCTTACGCGTAAAGGGTGACGCGTGGTGGTAGATGAGGCGCATGCTAGGAAGCTTTGGAGTTACTTGACTCGATAGCTTTACCGGTAGTGGTTCTACCTTTTCGATGCGGAAATTCCAACGCGGAAAATGCAAGTGTACTCCCTTCGAATTCTGTATCACAACTTCAGTCAATGTCAGCCCTACCACTCTCCCTCGATCCTTATGGCTAGCTCCGTAATCAGCAGCATAAACCTCCACCTCGTCGCCTTTCTTTAGCTTCAGTGGATCATCCTCAATGAACGTTGTTGCTTCCTGTTGCACCGAAGTATGTACGACCCGCTCATTCATCACACTACCTTCCAGCTTTGTCGGTTTGGGTGCTTGAGATCTCTTCTCTTGGACTTCGTCCATGAATCTTCTCACCCAAGCAAAAGTCTTCGGAAATTTCTTTTCACTGACGAATTCTTCCGGTAAACACTCTGTCATATATGGGTCCACTACCAGCCACTCAAAAGGCCATACTCCATCTATATCGGCGACAGTCGGAGTATCGCCGCCTAGAATCCACTTTCTTCCATCAGCCAAGAACGTGGATTCCAGAATCTCAAATGCCTGCCGAATATGCTGCAGGCCCTCTGGTCGCCCCAGTTCCATGATCTCTGCTGTCATCCGTCGGCCGCCCATGAGGCCTTGGCGATCATCAAGGAAGGCTTTATCTTGAAGTAAGCCATTTGGTGTCCAGTACGGTAACAATTTGCAACAATTTGCAAAGATCCCTCCGTCAATGGTCCAGTTCTCAAACAGTTTTCGGATCCCGGCTTCAGCTGGCGATGAAGGTGTCATCGTGCTATTGGGATAGATCTTCTCTAGTTTGGAGATGATCAGGCGAGAGTCGCAGTACACGTCTTTCCCAATAGCCATTACTGGGATCCGGCGATAGTTGACACCGATGGAGGCTAAGTCTGGGCGCGGCATGTAGGCTGGTTGTATCTACTTTCATCAGAATGACTAAGGGCAGAAGAAGGAAATATAGCTATGATTTACGCATTCGTCATATGGAATACCACGAATCCATAAATACCACAATACCCGATGTGAGTAGATGGAAGGCGGGTAGTGAAACAAAATCGGCTTCTTGGTAGATGACATGATGAGCGTGACTGGAATGAATTAGAGTATTTAGCTGAGGCCTGATCTAGATATACGTATATATTTGTACTCCACAAACCTTGCAATGATCTTGGTTAGAGACACATCTACCCCACATGGCTTATTCGGGTCGGTCCGGGGATTCGACCCAAGCGAGTCAGATGCCGATGTGTCATGACGTCGAACAGATTAGTAGAATGTACGATGGATGAAGTGTCGGACTGGACCTGCATTCTCCACAGAGAAACTCACTAAAAGTTCGTAGAGCTCGAATTTCTTGTGCGCTTAGTTTCAACGTTTTCCAGCCAATTCTCCCTATTCTACCGTATAGCCCCTTCATGAAATGCGCACTTCAACTGGCTGACACATTTGTCCACAGTGAGCCTCACTCTTTCGAGTAGTCGCAAACCAGCATGTATTGTACCCGTCCCCGTGTGATTGTGTTGATTTCTCCCACATTTTTTGCCGAAATGGACATGCGATTCATGAACCCCAAATTTGAAAGCAACCACGTCTAGATTGTTCTAGGCTCCGAAGAAGCTGACATAGGCCAAGGGTATTTCTCTACCAGTTCCGAGGCATATAGTGATTTGCAAGTTTCCCCTGGCAGTATCGCATCCACTTAGCGGTTACGCAGTGGTTATCTGATTCCGTTCTACAGGAGTCGAGTATGATGCCTCTTGTAGCTGTGCAGGTAGCTGTAAGTCAGCTGATTGAACCGACTTTTGATTTGCTGTTCTCTTTTAATACCTTTCAAAGAAGAGGAACCATGACGTTGCGAGGATAGCGTAACTCATTTTGGTTATCCCGAATTGTACATAGATCATTTTCTTCCCTTTGAAACCCGGTGGAATCGGCAATAAACTTGCATTATATATCAAGATACTAAACCCTTGTGGTGTATGATAAAATTGGATACATGTTGCTTTCTGAATTCCAATTTTCGTGATGCTGAACTTTCCTGTTTTCACTTGTAGCCTTGAAAACGTATGCTAGTTTGTGTTTGCAAAGAGATAGAATAGTACATGGTCCATCAGTCTCTTTATTCGGATCAATGATTTTGAAACCAAAGGCATCTACTAGACGTACCCTAGCATGAGAATAGGCCTGCCCAAAGTCCTGTACGTCTTGATCAGGGTCATATTTGAGGCCCGTGTCGAGTATCGCTAAATTAGACTACTTTTGGAGGCACTCTGCACCAAAACCGAATCTTATAACCTGCCACTTCGGTGCAAATTCTTTTCTAGGATGAGATTTAGAGGTGGGGGAGAAAGGATCTGATGTTGGTGGATGAGAAGATGGCCCGAGCGCTCGAGCCGTTCTTCCCTGGTTCAAAATGGACGTCTTACTTCCCCATGCGTCACCTATGTTTCACTTCTTTATCTCCACTTCTTCATATATCGGGATCTAATTGAGTTGTTTTTGAGACATTGGTGACCCTACTATCTGCACAACGACTAACCCGATGCTGTTCACAGTCCGAAAGGCCTTACCAGTGGCCCTTTTCCTACTAATATTGATGGTATTTTGGCGCAGTTACGATATACAGAATGTGCTATACGCTGAGCTTCCAGATGCTGGCCACGGAAATGGCCAACGCGCATTTCGCCCCGGAATTCCCAAACCTGCTGGCTCAAACTACTCGCGAGTATTGGTGGTACCCAAGCAAGAAAATGAAGACGTGAGATGGATATCTGATGAACTGCCGGGAATGGAGACCGCAATATACGAGGTCGAAAACCCGTCTGCGGAATTACGAGTTCCCAAAAATAAGGGACACGAAGGAATGGTGTACTTGACCTACATCATCGACCATTATGACAACCTTCCAGATACCATCATCTTCGTTCATTCTCATAGAAGCGCATGGCACAACAATGTGCTCCTCAACTTGGATATGCCCGATGCAATCAAACGCCTTCGAGATGATCGAGTTGCGCGTCAAGGATACATGAACCTCAGATGCCACTTAGACCCTGGATGCCCAAATTGGATCCATCTTGATAGAGCGGAGATAGACTTTGATGAGAAGATAAAGCCAGAAGAAAAATATTTCAGCTCCGAACTATTTGAGGAAATGTTCCCTGGTCATAGGGCCCCACCAGTTCTATCGCAGCCATGCTGCGCCCAATTTGCTGTTAGCAGAGACCGAGTACGAGACAACCCGCGAAATTTGTATGAGCATCTTCGGAGGTGGCTACTAAAGACGCCTCTGGAAGACAAGCATTCGGGTCGTGTATTGGAGTATATGTGGCAGTACCTCTTCACTAGAAACGCAGAGAATTGCCCGTCGATGAATGCTTGGTAAGTTTTGTCGACTTATATCCCTCGGGTGCTTGCTGCCTGATTCAAGGTGGCCTAGAATTTGACGTTCTGACAGTTACTGTGATGGTTATGGGATTTGCTTTGGAAGCGCGAAGAAGCTGGATGATTGGCTGAAGAAATTGAGAACAAAAGAAATGGCAGACCAGGAGTTGGAGGAAGCACGGAAAGAGGGAAAGAATCTTGACGAACTGTACAAGAACGTGATAAATCTGAACCAAGAGTTGAATGCGGAAAAAGAGGAGGCATATATGAGAGGAGAGGAGGAGGAGAATAGAGCCATTGAACGTGAGCGGGGGTCGAAATTTGCATGAAAACCACCAAGGCCGTATTCGGATTGGAGAATTGATAAAGCTACACTGTTCATGCAACGATAAAATCATGTAGCAACTATCTTTCCAAATTCGCCAGATACTATGAATTTGTGTTCATGGATTGGCTTGTGATAGGGCTCATGTTGGGTACAAAGGCTATCGTTGCTAATGGGCGCACAGGCCCACTGTGGCATTTCTAACATCTTAGATGCAATTGCAACCACCCCAGCTGCCTCACAATCTCATGCGCATTGCATCAACGGTGGCTTCCAGACCGTTTAATAATAGCTTTGATATCCCGTGTTCAAATTCTACCCGTCCTAGGCTCGCCATCGCCCCTAGATCTCCATCCCCTTGCTTTACGTTCACTGGCTCAACCTCACATGAGCTTTGCAAATACATGGGCCTGCTAAGATGGACCCGCATATTGCTAGATTGGAGGAGGGAGATGCCCTGCCTTGGTATAAACCGCTGATGGCGAGAAACACGGCCCTTAAGTGTTATGGGCGGCTGGTTCTGGGGACCCGGACTCTTCAACCTTCAAGGACTTGCAGGCCTCGACCGGCATTCCTATACTGGCCTAAGTTCTGGAAATCACTCGTTTCTAGGTCGCTACTCTGCCGCATTCAACCCTGCAATACACCATAATGATGGACGTGTCGACCCCAATCCCCCCCAACGCCGACACGTTTCCCTCTAATGCATCTTCGTTTTAGCAATGATACCATGGCTAACAAGCATCTCTGTCACCCACCCTTGACTATTTACAAGCTCAATGCTACCTAACCCGTATTCAAAGATGAGATCGTGCCCGGAAATTGGGAGAGATTCAAGGAGGTGGGATGCAGCACGGTTTGTCTTCATGGGCAGCATTTGGATCATATCATGCAGAAAGTTCTTATGGCAGAAGTCTTCAGCTTCTGTTTATTGTTGATTTTAGGAGTCTCAAGGTTGGCGGGTTTGCGCAAAACCTGGACACACTAGGATGATTGACGAGAGGTAGACATAAACTTGGATATTTTGAAATGACAAGAGAGTAGTTGTCACGAGCGTAACAAGGACACAAGCGGCGTGGGGCGTCATTAGGCATGTAGCGGGCACGCACACAAGCATACCTAGTTCCCGCACGTTGTGTCACTGGAGAAAACTCACGCATGAGAAGGACGCACGGTAAAAAAAACACACAAGACCAACACCCAGACACCTTACCACCTTACCACCTTCCAGGGATTCCTCTCTCGTACGTACGGCCCCCAGTGCTAGCTTGTCAGTCTTGTGCCCAGGCGCGCATGCGGTGTTCTTCCTCGTGGCCCGTCTCTGTGCATTCCCAGGCGGCATGTCCGCACGCTTGAGTAATAACCTCAAGATGCTTCGCAAATAGCTAACACCAACATAGAATCGAGCAGGGCCATGTCTGATGTCCCCCTATTTATTCGCCAAAGCTACACAATGACCCCGTTTGAGATAGTAAATGCATCATCTACAAGAAAGGTGATTGTCACAGACCAGACAACCAAGTTGAATGCTGTTATTTCTACACGAGCCAATTACAATGCTGACGTGGGGCCTTCCTAATTGGTCCATACACCTCATTTCCGTATTGTGGCTAAATTGGGCTAGCGCCGCTTCGGGCTTCAGCATCCCAGGATCACCCATACTTACCTTTTCAACTTCAATCAACTTTCTACTTCCTATTATAACCATGCGACGACTTCCTCCGCTCACCCTCGGATCTCCTCCCGAGAGCACGATCTCCTTCCCTTTGCAGTTGTTCGCGACCTCTGGTCACACGGAAATTCAGCCTGACAAGTTTAAGACATCAGTCATGTGCTTCTGTTCAACGACTGCGATAAGGCGGGGGCTTGAAGAATGGCTACTGAGCCTCTCTATTGGCTTGATGTCTAGTCGCGCGCCTTCTATGCCCCAACGATATGCACCTCATCTATTTCTCCCGCCTTAGGTAGTATTACATCTCCTGTGAGAACTGTACAGCTTCATTCTTTGGCTTTCCCGTATCTTCTTCGCCATTACATCTCAACTCTTATCTTTCCATCGCATGGCGCTGAATGCAGTGACATGTAGTTATGTCCTCGTTTTGGAATCGTTTCCTTCCATAGGCAAATGTTCAACATTCTAGACATGCAGTTGTCAGAATGGTAATATCTGTCCTGTCAAGTAATAGGATTGTGCATACCGCAATCTTGCGTGAATTCGGGCCAAGGAAGCGGTCTCCTTGTAGAGGTACTCTTCAACACCATGCCATTTATACCCAGTCACCTTCCGGTGATCAGAGCGCTGGCCTTCACTTACCATATGACCTTGTCGGAAGTGCGGAGCCCTCTAGCCGCCTCTGACCGACACTTGTCTTGTGAGCTCTTCACGCTTTTGTTTCTCGTTGAGTGGCATTTAGAAGTATCTGACGCGGAACTCTAACAGAAAATGTGCTTGTATCGCTTCTATGATTGAACGATAATGATATGCACATATCATTAGAGTCGAACACCGTTTCTGTCGACCCAACTGGTTCGCTTCCCCGGCTCCCACTTTAGCCGCCCCATTCCAGATCGATCCATCTACACAAGCAATGTTCTTGTTCGGCTATTACTTTATCTGGAGATGCCGGACCCTGCCGATCGACGTTCACGTTCACGTTCACTCGAATCCACATGTCTTGTCAGGCACACCCACATCGATCCCCCAACGGGAAATCGTTGCTGCAGGCGCTGAATAGCTGTATCTGGGCCTGTCCTCCGAGGTCCTGCGGGGATATCACGATGCAAGAGCAGTTGCACTTCTCTCTGGACTCCAAGCCGTTTGCTGAGTGCCATTGGCGGGTAGCTTCGTCTCGAGATTAGGTGCGATTGTAGTTGCCATAGATCAGATGGGAGAGGTGTCAAATGAACCAGGTAGTTGACCAGGTCATTTCAATCCACCCTACCGGGGAAGGGAAGGCAGCAGATTTGAGAATGCCATGGCACATTCATACCGCTCTTTAGGCGCCAGACCCGTTCGATATCCCACCGTTTTTCTTCCTGTCGACTGCGCTTCCCTGGCAGGTCTCATTTTCTGCTGTCGACTGGTTACATTCCTTCAAGCTTCGCTGTTGCATTCTGCATCCCATCCCCCCCTCCCCTTTTCTAAAGGCTTCTGGCGCGTAAGGTACAGTGCCATTCGGCGTCCATCACGTCTGGTGTGATCTATATAAGTATTCCCGCTATCATTCCATTATATCCTTAAATTGTACACCCGGATATCTTGCATCGTTCCACCAATTCGAGCATCCAAGATGCGCCTCTCTTCCCCCTCCCTTCTTCTGGCTCTGACCTGGATGGCCAACGCTGCTGTACTACCCCAACCTGTCAAAGAACTCAACAACAGGGCAACGACCGGGTACAAGAACGTGGCGTACTACGTGAACTGGGTAAACACAACTTCTATTCCTGTCTGCCACTCTCATAGAAAATCTCCCGCTAACCATGCAATAGGCTATCTATGGTCGCAACTTCCATCCCCAGAACTTGACTGCTTCCGAACTCACGCATGTGCTGTATTCTTTTGCAAATGTGCGGCCTGATAGTGGAGAAGTCTATCTTTCGGACACTTGGAGTGACACTGATAAACACTACCCAACGGACTCTTGGAATGATGTCGGCACCAACGTGTACGGGTGTGCGAAACAACTATTCTTGCTGAAGAAGAATAACCGCAAGCTAAAAGTATTACTGACAATCGGTGGTTGGACTTACTCGTCGAATTTTGCCCAGGCCGCCTCAACGGCTGCGGGGAGGTCAAAGTTTGCGAGTAGTGCCATTGAAATTCTGAAGAACCTGGGGTTTGATGGTGAGTTCTCGGTCCTTTGTGTCTTCTGCATCAACGTTAACTCTTCGCTAGGACTTGATATTGATTGGGAGTATCCTGCCAGTATGTGACCTGATTCGACCTTGGTACTGCCCACTGACTTGCATCCAAGACGAAGCCCAGGCTAATGATATGGTGTCACTGCTCGCCGAAGTCAGAAGTGTATACCACCCCCTTTCCGTTTGTATAATCTTGCAGTTCGCTGACCCTGTCAAAGCAACTTGATGCGTTCTCGTCGCAATATGCCGGTGGCCAACACCTCCTTCTAACTGCCGCCTCACCCGCAGGTAATGCTTAACCTTCGCACTAAAGTACGATTTTTCTGACGTACATAGGCCCCGCCAATTACCAAAAGATGAAGCTTGGCGCTATGGACCGTTACCTCGATTTCTGGAATCTCATGTAAGCCACCCTCACACCTACCTAACCCACTTTCCTAAAACGTACAGGGCATATGACTACTCAGGCTCATGGGATACCATCGCCGGCCACAATGCCAATTGGGACCCCTCCACTTCCAACCCAGGCAGCACTCCTTTCAACACTAAACAGGCCATCGCGTACTACACCGCGAACGGCGTTGCAGCCTCGAAAATCGTGCTTGGTATGCCCCTCTATGGACGTAGTTTCTCCAATACCGACGGTCCTGGTAAACCGTTCTCCGGAGTTGGTCAGGGGACGTGGGAGGCTGGTGTTTATGACTACAAAGCGCTACCGCCGGCTGGTGCAACGGTGGTGACGGATACCTCAATAACAGCGAGCTATAGTTACGATGCAGGCCAACGGTATGTATCTCCCCTGCGGTCGACTTCGCGGCATCTGATTGACGGGATGTAGGTTCATGGTGTCGTATGATACTCCAGCGATTATTCAGAAAAAGACGGCATTCATCAAGAGTATGGGGCTTGGAGGCGGTATGTGGTGGGAGAGTAGCAGCGATAAAAAGGGTAGTGAGAGTTTGATTACAACTGTAAGCCATCCAATCCCCAATTAGCAAGTTGTCCGTTGGGGTCTGACTTCCTGGTAGTATGTCAACGCTGTTGGCGGCATCGGCGCTCTGGACCAGAGCATCAACCTCCTAAGCTATCCACGATCCAAGTACGATAACCTCAAGGCTGGATTTCTCAATGGGTGATGTGGCCGTCTCCGGCCTTGTTGCGTTTGTTCGTCGCCTTTATGCTTGATATGGCCTTGGATGAATAACGGCAACTCCTTCACCCCCTGCTTCCCGTGCAAACAAGCTTCGTTTTTCTGCTTCACTTCTTGTACATACTTTTCCGTCATATACATGCAGATACTCTGGACGTTGAATCGCTCAGTACTACCGCATCGGGGAGGAGGGTTTTCGTTTTGGGTGCGCTTGCTTTCTTTGTATCTACATTCGCTTCTCTTCTCTTAGTTCTTCTCGCCACATACAGATGCATGTTTAGATTGTTGGGATGGAGGAGACATAGCGTGGGCTTTGTGTCACGCTCGCTAGAATTCTTTGCTTGTTAGAGACCATATGATATTCACTGCATTGAGCGTACCCCCTTTTGAGTCGAACAGAGAGATTGAAAAACGGACCTGTGCGGCCTTGTAATCCGACCTCGTTGAGAGAGAAGTTGCATATCTGGGGATTTAGGGGGGTATGTACTATCAGCAGATAAGAGGGCAATGTTGGACTCCATGCTCAACTGTACTAGAATCGGAGAAGTTTGGGCTGGGCCTGCGAATCTTTTCCCCCTTTTTTTTTCTTGTCTTTTGCTGCTCACAACGCTTAGTGTGAAGGTCGAAAGATGAATAATCAACGCATAGTGAAGGAACATCGCAAGTACACAGCCGTATATAGACCAATATGAGAAAAGGCAGTTCTAGCACCGTGGAATAACCTAGACATTCCGCTATTGTCTAGTTGCCAACCGAATGTGAATTTACCTTACTAAACTAGATATCCTTCCAGATGAAGATTTTGTTGACCAAATGTCCGCTGGTAACGGCTGTTGAAACCTGGTTTCTGATGTCATGGAGATTTCTTCATGCTAGTATTGGGGGAAGTGAGATCAAGGCCACACCCGGTTTTGCCGAGTGCATGCACATCTAGGAACTGCGCTTCCCGTACGGCTCAAACGGGAAGATAGCAGCAACAAAGGCCATGAGAATATACAGCGCTGCGCAGATGTACATGGGCACCGGCGTAGAAGTCTACATCAAGTCAGCAAACCCTCACAAACAAAGTACCTCCCACCCCGACCAAACCCGCCCGGGGGGGAAGTAACAAAACCAAAACTCACATCCGCCACCGTGGCTATAACTGCGCTCAGAATCCCCATTATCCTATTCCAGCCGATTGCGATCCCATTCCCGGTGCCTCTGTGCGCGCTCGGTAGCACCTCGGGCGTGTATGCGTACAAGGTGCCGTAGTATATGTTGAGGCAGAAGTTGATGACGCATGAGAAGACAATATCTTGGACTTGGGTGCGCACCTGGGTGTAGGCGAAAAAGAAGGCCATGGTAACCAAGGCGCCAATGACCATGGTGTATTTGCGGCCCAGCCGTGTAGAGCACATGTACCCGGCGAGGATGGGTCCCCAGATTCCTAGGGAGAGTCAGAATAGCAGGGGCGAGATGTGATGAGGGGGAGGG
>JAAZQE010000069.1:0-61966 GCA_013620735.1 Clavariopsis aquatica
CCACCTCCACCTCCCCTCCCCTGGCGATCGCAAAAATTCCAGGGAAGAACGGACCCCTGCCGCGATGATCGTGGCGTGGCAATTGACGGCCAGCGAGTGGGTGCTACGTGGGGTTCAGCGAATGGGAAAACAGCATAAGCTTGGTGGTGTGGTGGGACCGTGGTGCAACGTCATATCGTTGGTCCAGCCGTCATTTCACTTAGAGACAGAGCAGTTCCAGGTAGAGCAAGCAGACAGCTGAGGTGGACTTCGATGATGATCGAACGAGTGATTATTGCTAGCACATAGATAGATTGGGTATTCCGTTATTCCCATAGCCAGTAAAACTCCCAAAAATAAATATAACCCCGGGGTCTAGTGTACAGTTCCATCATGTCCCCCATGTTCCGCGCCAGCTATGCATAATAATAAAAGGATAAAACAAGTAGAGAAAGCGCTCAGTATTACAACGGGATGGAGATGCGGACACCAGGAACGGCAGAAAGAAATGAGAGTGCTGATCCCATCCACCCGGGCCAGCGTGTGTTTGAGAAAGAAGCAAGACGACCGACGTTGAGTCAGAGACCAGGGCGGCAGTTGTCGAGGTTGTGATTGGAAGCCCAAGAGCTGCTCATGCGGCGTGTCAGCGAGGCCCGACGCCACGCAAGACGATCGTGGACGTGGCGAACGAGGCTGCACCACCAAAGCGAAATCGACATGTCGGCATCCGAAGCATGTTGGACTGCCTTGGTCCGGGCGAGACTAGGGACAAAGTGCAGTGGTTGAAGGGATGTCAGGTAGGAGGCGTCGACGATTGACCAGGGGGCTGCATGAGGCACTTCGGTTCCTAGGCCCAGATCGGATCGTGCTGAGTGATGCAGCTGTCGTGCATGGCTGAGGCACGCCAAACGAGCTGTGCCGCGGCCAGGTGCGTTGGTGCAGTCTAGTGAAGCTAGTATTAGGGAGGCGTTGTTGATAGTTCGGATAATATTGATGGACGGTTGCATGCTGGATAGATGTTGCGGGGGGTGCGCCAATGCCAATTACAGTTCGTAGGCACAAACTATGGGCGAGCGACACCGAAGGGTTTGCGCCAATGTCTATTTCGACGGGACCGGTGGCAGCGGGCGTGTTGGGGGTGGGCCTGGGCATGGAGGCAGATTTTGAGCAGTCATTGTAGACTCGCCGAAGGAGATGGCCATTGTGTTTGTGTGTGGGTTGGATGGTGCTTTGGTTGTAGTGGAAGCGTTGGCGAGACAAGTGCTCTGGTAGATGGCAGGCTGGACGGTGCTGTGCGGGTGGTGGAGAGCGTGAATGGCAGTGTTGAAGTGGTGTAGACTAGAGTCTTGATCGAGGTGTATGTCTCGTGGAGTGTGTGTATAGCTTTGCGGGTTGTCCGGATGTGTTGATGAAACGATGGGGCAAGGGCAGCGGGGGATGGCAGTATTTATGTTTGTGGTTTGATTGCCGAAGGGACCAAAATGTCGGTCAGCCTACGTACCTTTTGACGATGGTCAAAAAGCTGGGCACGGCAGGCAAGGTGGTCATGGCCAAAGCGGTGAGCTGAGGCGTTGGGCGGCTTGAGGAAAAGGAGACAAGACGCTTGGACGTGGCGGTCAAAACTGGGTCACCCTGACCCGTGCATAAGCCAAAAACATCGCTCATCCCAGTCAAATATGGGCGCAGATTGGAAGAAACACGGAGGCGTGCTCTCCTCTGGTCGTTTCATCGCCCTCGTGACTGTGTGGAGATGGTCTTGATCCAATCGCTGCTGCCACGGCTGCTACGGCTGCCATTCGTTGCAGTGCAGCCAGCACAGGCACCGCAGCAGGCTTTCGGCAGCAGGACCCTCCCAAAGTTGCATGGCTGATTCTGACATCACTGAACACAGCGCTGTCCTAGCTATAGCGATGCCATGTACCGGTATATTGCTTGTTATAATTAGTGGGCACCGTTCGCAGCAGAGCATGGAGAGTGCCAGCCGGCTCCGCACCGCACATCCAATCTGTCCACTCCCCTTTCTCGGAGTCGACTGACGACCGGCGACTGGCGACTGGTCCAACCTTGGAGCAAGGCTGGCCCAAACGCGTCCTCCCGCGCGGCGTGTGAGGGCGGCTTGCAACATTTTCAGGAACAGGGCAAGGATTTGCAACACTCCCGTGTCAGGTTCCAGTTCTGACACGGCGACAGCCACCGGTCTCAACAAGAACTTGTCGTGCAATTTGCGACTTCGGGAGTGGGTCTACCCTCAGATGCCTCAGCGATCAGCGCAAGGTGTCTTCTCCCGTCCTTCCACCAGGCTTCCATTTTGGACCATCTCCTTGCAGTCCATCCCCCCTTTGCGTTGGCCGCGCCGGCGGTGAGTTTGGGGGGATGCCTACCTCAGCTGTGGTTCCGTGGTTCTGCATCGGTGGGCCGGATTGGCCTGGGGCAACCCTGGCAGTCAGGCTGAGGAATACACAAGGAGACAGGCTGTCATGATTATTTTTGTCTTTCTGGTTGCCTTCTCTGTGTGACTCGTATCCACCCCTGCTAATAAAGCCCGATTTGCAAAGCGGCCATGGCAACAGCACCGAAATTTACTTGCAGAGCGTCCTGGTCGCGCGAGCCTCCGCCGGCCACAGGTGGTTGCGTCTGCTTGCTTTTGCGCCCAACTCGCCGGCAATTCCGGAGGCGCAAAGTCGCAGATGCGCGGCGCCAATGCGAAGGCGTTTTCCGATGCTCGATGGAGAGACTTGCGCCGCCAACGACAGTGACCGGAGCCACGGCGTAGCTGCAAATACCCACTGCTTGGGTGTCGCAGCTGGGCTCGGCCTCCACGTGGACGCATGGATCATCTGCGAAACTTTGGGACGTGTTGGTCGGGGCAGCATTTGCTTTTCCAGCAGTAGTTGCGCAATTGTTTCTCCTATTCCCTGCACATATCAATCTTAAAATTTTACAGTCCGTAGGCGCAAAGCCTCTGCGCCGATGTCGCCAACTGTACCCCTTTCGCCATGGTCTTTGTTCTTTAGCAAGTGCGGTCCGTGATGCAGCGAATTTAGGGCATCTTGGAAGCGCAGAGCATCGTATTTGGATTTATGCATGAGCTACTGCATCGGATCTTCAGGGGCCGCGTGTGACGTCGAGCTCTGTCCAAGCTCAATAATTGCAGAGACACCATCGCCAGCTCCACCTCCGCGTCGCCGGCAGTTCTGTCAGGGCGAACGTGTTTCCTCCGCCAATGCACTCCATCCTGAACCTGCCTGTGTCAGAACGGTGGGGGCGAGCTATTTGCTCAATCAGAGACGGCAGAGTCAATCTGCAACGTCGAGCACCACCTCAGCACCCAAACCACGTTTGAAATTCCCTGTTTCCCGACAGTTTGGAAAGTGTGGAGAGATGAGGTGACACTTGGCACGGACTTGGTTGCGCGTCTATCAGTCGACCGTCGCCATTCACTCTTTGCTGGCGCATTCTGACGCATCCGATGGGCCGGCCATTCTATGCTGGTGGATTTCATCATCGCATCTCCTCACATCTGGGCAATCGAGCTGAACGATTGTTGTCTCAGTGAACTTCGGTGCCCGGTAGCGCCGCCATCCGTCGTACAACGAGCAGATGCTTGCGTGCGGCCCGTATTCGGTTTTGTGCGCAAGAAGCCATGGTTGCATCGCCACTTCTCAGCAACAAAGATCGCCATCCGTCCAGCGCCATGATAACAATAACCTAACCCCCAAGAATATTGTTGACTTCATTATCCGAGACAGTTTTCTGTAACCTGGTACCAAGGTGTCATGAACGAGTACCCGCGAATGCAGGTACGCGAATAGTTCCACTTATGACGCCTCAATCACAACAAGCGATGTTGAGCGCAAGTTGGACGCCACAACAATAAATAACCCCGGCCTTCCCGAAGACCCACACCACCATCTCGGTTTACAAGCCGTCATGTTGGTAGAAATTCTGCAGGGGTGAAAGAGATGGCTTCAGTATGATGATATAATGGCATGATTGTCGGGGCAAATGAGCACTCACGCGTAATATAGCAACTTACATGGTGTTTGGAAGCAGTGTAGAATGTGCCACACGAATTCGGTTGGTCCTGAACACTCCGGATGCACAAACATTGAACTGATAACCTCGAGTCGGCTTATCCCCAATTCCCCCATCCCATCAGGATGCCACGTCCGGGCGATCCTCCAGTCAGGTGGCCGATATTGGAAAAAGGTGCATGAAGCCTCATCGAGCCTTGCGCTCACTGAGGACCGCGCACTCCACCGAGCAATCGGGTTTTCAGTGCGTCCACGTGGAAAGTAAGCAGGGCGCAATGCCGTCATGGTGGAGCTTTGGGCTATCATTGTAGTTATTTTTAAATTGTCAAGGAGCCCGTATCGGGCTGTGCATGAAGCATGGACGTCGATATGCTTATTCCAACTTTATGCTGTACAGTGCACAGGCTCCAAAAAGATTGTGGGTGTTTTTGAGTTGATTATGTTTGATCAATCATACTGTCGCCTCCCTCGGCAGCGGCTTGAGTCGACACCCAGTTTTCTAACATGTGCTGACTAGAGATTGCACTGGCTGAGTTTCTCAAGCCCTTGCGTTTTACCACCAGGCAGAGTATGCGACCATAAATGCTGAAACCGTCATATGACGTATTTATCCCCAGCCTCTTCTTATCATCCTGTGGTTCCGACCCATCTTCGTCTTGATCTACATCCCTAGGATTTGGTTCAATTGTCTTCGCCCGCTTCGTTAAAGGAGCTGATTCCAATTGAAACGAATCATTAGTGTCGCTTGTGTCGCTGACTGCAGCTTCATTTTCATCGCCCCTTCCGCGTTTGTTCCGAGTCAACCGTCTAGCCTGATTTTTGTCTCCGTCTACCTCCGGAATATCGTCGAGGAGAATGGCCTCATGATCGTCTTCCTCTCTGATGATAACGGGTTCCCCTGCCTCTTCTGTGATAACCATTGGCTGCTCACTGGTCCCGGTAGTCAGCCAGGTCGTGAGATTCCTAGCGTTGCTTCGAATGCGGGGTTTTTCCTTTACAATCTTTTGGGTCGTCAATACTGAGTGCCGGGAAGAAAGTTCTGTCAAGAATATGGAGACCTCAAAGTCATCTATTCGACGTCAGCAGTCTGAGTAAGATTCAAGTCGCACCGAAACATTATGTATGCAGTTAATTAATGACTAGGTTGGCTACCTCAAGCCGAACCCATGCTAGCAAAGCAAAACTCACCTTCAACAACGACATCCTTGACTCCCTTCTTCCTCGCCTTTGATCCACCCTTGCCCTTTGCCCTTTCATGCTCTTCTCGCAGCTTCGGTAGCACTAGCGGTCGTACAGCCTGAATGACGCGTGGAAGGGCCGGATGATCGCGTCTCAGAAGCCACGCTTCAACGTCAGACGGACGATCGAGATAGATGCGGACTTCCAAAACTGAGTGCTTCGTGATTCTCAGGTATCTTCTGAGTGGGGCCATTTCCCGTAGCTCATGACGGTATACGTAGAAATATAGTTGAATTCCGAGAGAAGTTGGTGTACGATTGAAGGCTGGGAGGTGGAAGGAACCACGACTAGAATCTGCGGGGAGGGACCTAGCGTTATGCCAAGAACGAAATTATGAATTAACGAGCGTAGACCGCAATTCGCGAGCCTGAACATCAACCACCACCGGAGACATGGTACTGGAGCTACACGTATGGGGCCCTGCCTTTGGGTTGCCATCCATTGACCCAGAATGTATTGCAGCGATCGCATATATCCAATCTAGTGTCCCGCTCGAAGAATGGGTGCTGATTGCCGACTTCGACATTTCTATCAGTCCCCGAGGTATGCGCTTTAGTTCGAGCTTCTGACACTTCGCCTGATTTGACATGCAGGCGAGTTCCCGGTTCTCGTCGATGGTGCTGTCAGAACAACCGGATTTGCCAGCATCGTCTCCCATCTTGGAGGCCGCTCGAAAGCATATGGCCTCGACCACAAATTATCTGGCCAGCAACAGATGGATAGAACTGCGTACGAGTTGGATTTATATACTACTACCATTGCCCAGATTCTGACTAGGATAAACAGCTATTTAACTTTTCTCCAATCAACTGCAGGGCCTCTCCTAGACCTTTCCCTCTATGTCTCTTCTGAGAACTACAACACCACTACTTCCTCTGCATACACCGCCATCTTACCATGGTACAGGAATTACACTATACCTCCCACACGGCGAGCTTTGGCTAGATCTCGAACAGACCATCTTGGGCTCTCCATCTTGGACGTAAATATAGAGGGGCAAAGCCCTGGTAGTGGTACAGCTTCCTCGGAGTTCGAGGCCGCCAAAAGAGCAGCTGGGATTCAGTCAGAAGGTCGGATAATACAACCCAAATCACTTAATATGGGCCGGGGCAAGGGGGTCGGAGGCCTTCTCAGCTCCCCCATATATGCTGCAAAATTCCGACTGGACGCCTTGTCAAACGAACTACTAGGACCTCTGTCAGATCTTCTAGGGAAAAAAGACTATCTTTTCAAAGGCGACAGGCCCTCGAGTCTAGACTGCCTCGCTTTTGGATACTTGGCTTTGATGCTCTACCCATCAGTTCCACAAGCGTGGCTAAAAGAGGCGCTTCTTATGAGGTATCCGCGTCTCGCCAAGTATATATCTCGCATGCGTGGAGAAATATTCGGCCACAAGGATACCAACCCTAAACACGTATGGGAAATTTCCATGTGTCTCAGCCAAGAGTTTGCAAATATCAAAGCGACTCAATTGCCCTGGCGACCTCGACTACCCCAATCATTCTTGAGCACGACCGTAGCTACATTACGAGAGGTACTAAGCCAGCTGCCCGTCTTATCAAAAGTTCTAGACCAGGGTACTGTCATACAGAACGCAGATAGCAGAATCCAGCGAAAAGCCTCCTCCTCTCTCCCCTCGCCTCTCGTACTCAATAGTCTGATTACTCTATCAGCAGCAACAACGGCGGCTTTGGTTGGGATGGCCCTTCATGTCCGACGTTACCCGCGTGAAGGCGACTTGATATTTTGGGCTCTCCGTCCTAGCAATGGGTTTGGGGAAGCCGGAGAGATTCTTGGTATATTTTCAAGCCAATTTCCACGAGGGACTGCAGGCTTCTAAGTGGAAACACGATGAGTGACATAGATACCCAATCCATTCTACATACTACTTGAACACACTCTTTTTCAGTGCAAAAAAATAAGTTCACCTTAATCCTATTGCTTGCTGAGTGAATTTTTTTACTTGCCATCAATTTCGCTTTCACTGAGTCCGCTCAAGGTTCAAGATGTGCCCCAATAATGGTAGGTACAAGCCAAAACGAAGCTCCAGCTGCTCATCATTAGGCCAACTGCATACATCATTACAACTACGGAAGCATGAGGGTCTAGAAGCTGCGGCATCCAAGGTAACTAAGGAAGAAGCTAGTCTAAAAGAGTGTCCGATTGAGTGCGTGGATTGTAGTAGAAAAAGGGCATGAAGAGCGATGAGCGGCGGAGTTCGGTGCCCAGCCCCCAAACTACGTCATCGGCCCTGCGTCATTCATCGCAAACAAAACCTCTGCCTGTCTCGATTCCAACAACCCTCATAACACCACCCACAACCGATACTCCAAACACCACACTACACAACATATTCATGATGCATCGCACATACTCTATGGTAAAACCGCTTGACCTATATTGTGCTTCTATGGCTGTTCTAACAAACGGCACAGCGCCAGTCGCGGGCGCCTACAGCGTCGCAAATCCAAAACCCACCTCCCCCATCCTCATCAACAAAGACAGGACGTTTCTTTGGTCGAAGCAATATTGGTTAATACCTATGCAATCTTTCGATCCACAAATGGAGACTAACTCCGCCTTTCACAGGCCACACGTTCCGCGCGAAAGCAGCCGGCGCTTATGGACCTGATCTCGCCAAAAAGCTGTCCCAGCTAGTCAAGATGGAAAAGAACGTTATGCGCAGCATGGAGCTTGTCAGCAGGGAAAGAATGGAAGTGGCCGTTAGTATTGATCTTGCTAAAATCATGTATTAGAACATAGCTCATACGTTAATGTAGCAACAATTGTCCATTTGGGGCGAAGCTTGTGACGACGACGTCTCGGATGTCACGGACAAGCTCGGGGTGTTGATATATGAAATTGGTGAGCTCGAAGATCAATATGTGGATCGCTATGATCAATATCGAGTTACTATCAAGAGTATCCGCAACATTGAGGCTTCCGTCCAGCCCAGCCGTGATCGTGAGTTACCCCTCCCCCGCATGATATAGCTAATGCTCATATCTAAATAGGTAAGCAAAAGATTACCGATCAAATCGCACAATTGAAGTACAAGGAGCCGAATTCTCCCAAGATTGTCGTTCTTGAGCAGGAACTTGTTCGCGCCGAAGCTGAGTCTCTGGTCGCTGAAGCTCAGCTGTCCAACATTACCCGCGAGAAGCTCAAGGCTGCTTTCACATATCAATTCGATGCTATGCGAGAACATTGCGAAAAGCTTGCGATTATTGCTGGTTACGGAAAGCATTTGCTCGAGCTGGTTGATGACACTCCTGTCACTCCAGGAGAGACTAGGAATGCATATGATGGATACGAGGCCAGCAAGGCGTACGTATACTTCGGGTCATTTCATGAACGATGGCTAACACAAGATATAGTATCATTCAAGATTGTGAAGACGCCCTCACAAACTGGGTGCAGCAAAATGCTTCTGTAACCTCCAAACTTTCTACCCGCGCCCGTAATCTCTCCCAACGCCGCCGAAACCAAGTCCGTCAGCATGGTGAGGGGGTCGACCTCTCCCACCAAGACCAGCCTCTTGACAACAGGGAATCTGGACTTTGGATCCCAGCCTCTGAACATCAAGGTAATGGCTACGAGGAGGAAGGAGAGGAAGAAGATGCTCCCTCAACCATCGGTACCGAGACAAGGGGTCGTGAGGAGGAGAGGACAATTGCTGCTTGAACATCAGGTTGAGTTCTTTGCATAATGCTTTTCTCTCTTCCTCTGATGATGTGGCTCTTACAGACGACTACATATACCCCCCAAGAGTGGCAGACTCAAAAGAAAAATACTACGCTTTGTGGCCTTCGCGGGTTGGTGATGGATGAATTAGGTCTCTTTTTTTCTTATTGTGCAACCGGCTTCAGTGGAAACTAGCCACACACTCACACATATTTTCTATAGTTGTTCCTTATTTCCTACCACGCAATGCTTGGATCTAAAAGGGGTAGGTGGAATTAATAGAGATTCGGGGAATATAATAGGGGATATGGCACAGTGATTTGAGAAAATCTGTACTACTCATTAAATATTTCAAAGGTGTGTTATTATTGTGTTGTGACCCTATGCATGCGGAACCTTGCTTCTTTCCTCGATCCCTTTCTAGGGTGATGGGTCGTTCGTTGTATATAGGAAAAGGAAAATGGCCGTGCATAGCAGGGTTATCCTATATTATGCTATCCTTTTCTTTTCCCTCCCTTTTTTGCTTGTGCCGACCGCTAATTCTCCGAATACACTTCGCTTTGCAGTATGGGCTAGGGATCCCTGTATTATCGATTCCCGGTTCCAGGTTTGTGCCTGGATAGCTTGCCTACGGATGCTTTTATAACTTCGGGCGCTGGTGCATAATTAATTAGCTCTGATCTTGAATTGTCCGTATTTAGAACGTTAGCCTGTATGTGAGTTTACATGCAGACCTTGCCTGTGAGGATACAGCTTGACCGCCATGGGTGACAGGATGTAGGAAGTGGGTTTGATTAAGTGCGGAAAGCTAGTCATATTTTTTGCAATTTGTGTGAACATGCTTATATTAATGTACGCATTCAGGGGGGCGGACGAATCCAATGTGGACCAAATAATAAGGTTCTAGTTATTTGACAGTCAAGAAGAACTGATCGATACGCCAGTATAAACTCGTCAACTGTGAGTGTAATAGAGCAATAATGCAACCTCTAATTATTCTATTTATTTCCGAATCCGGAATCCCTATCGGCGTTCAAGTTCCACCTGTAAAGAATGCTCGTCGTTTCTCTCGGTTTTCATCTATACAGTTTCTTGAGGGCTCGTTTTTCTGACGACCTCGTTTCCGTTTCGCAGGAATGGGTCCACTAATGGTATTTAAAGGGGTTGCCTTCCCCTTGAAGGGGATGGGTGGTGTGGTGGTTGATTTCACGACTTCCTTGATTGTTTGACGAGAGAGGCAGAAGTCGATGTGTGAGTTGAAGGATACGTCATCGGGGGCCTGGGGGAGCATGCAGATGGGGCAGGGCCACTTCTCTTGTTCCATGGGACAGAGCGATTGTTCGTCCTGCTTCTCTTGTTCTTGGCTGAGCTTTTCAAGCTCGTTCATATCCTCATCACGTTCCTGGGCGGCAGCCTCCTCAAATTCCGCCTCGGGCCATACTTCCCATCCGTCGTTGTTAGTTGACTTGGAAGATGTGTTTGATTTATTGGCCGATACAAGTCTTTGGCGGCCGAAGAAATCAATGTCAGGTTTCTTCACGTTGACAATATGAGTAACTCGCAGGCCCATCAGGCGTAGCTTCATGTTGGGAATCTCCTTCATCAACTTCTCTAACATAGGTAGACT
The DNA here is from genome assembly GCA_013620735.1 of Clavariopsis aquatica. Classification (NCBI taxonomy): domain Eukaryota; kingdom Fungi; phylum Ascomycota; class Dothideomycetes; order Pleosporales; genus Clavariopsis; species Clavariopsis aquatica. The sequence goes on from JAAZQE010000069.1 coordinate 10,564, forward strand.
GTACTTGTATATATCATCGGCGAGAAGGACAGCGAACGGCGGTGTCATTTGGCGAGTATGAACTTCATATGTGTGGAGCTTGACTTTAATACAGAGTGTTCGGCCTTTAAACCCTGTGCGTTTGAGATCACTTTCAAGCTCCTCAGCTGTCTTTCGTAACTTTTCGCGAAGCTCTGTGGGTGAGCTCATCTCCCGGAAGGTTGATTCTGTGCCTACACTTTTGCGTTCATAGTCTTCGGCTGGCTGGATGTTGGTTCGTCCTAACCCTAGGTAACAATTCATGAGGAATTGAAAGGCTTTTTGACCAAACAGCTGTGAGAGGTACATGCGATGGGTGTATATATCTCCACAGGTCTTGATTCCAACGGCGTCAAGTTCTCTCTCAAAAACGCGACCGACACCATTTACCTTCCGGCAAGGCAAGGTTTTCATAAAGTCCATGATCGTCTGTCTATCACTAGCGATCTGGAATTGACCATTGGGCTTGTTCTGATTGCTTGCGATTTTTGCTAGTTTTGCGTTGGCAGCTATACCTGCTGATACAGTAACTTTTGTCTTCTCGTAGACTTCCGCACGCAGCCGGCTCACAGCTTCGTCGGGCGTCAAGTGGTGCTCCTCGCAGTACTGAGTGAGATTTAAGTAGGCTTCATCTACACTGGCGCTTTCGTAGCGGGGATCGTACTCGGCGAGCACTGCGCGGATTTCCTGGGCCTTGGCTGAGTATTTCTCAAAATTGAGAGGCAAGCAGATGAGTTGCGGGCACAATTTCATAGCCACAAATCCGGCCATTCCGGAACGACATCCAAACTTCCGCGCATGGTAATTGCAGGTTGTTAGAACTCCTTTACCAACCGCCATCGGGACTTCTTTCAGCTCTGGCCTATCTAGCTCTTCAACCGCAGCGTAGAAGGCATCGCAGTCCATGTGCACGATGACCTGGCTCAGGTCTCTCCCTAACTCTAGCTCAGCAACATAGTCATCCGCCCTCCGCAGCTCGGCGCTCACGTCGAGCTTCTCCAGCTGCTGCTTCCGAGCGAGGATCTTGCTGATCTTCTCTGTGAGGTTCTTGTCCCTGTGCTCTTCGTTGTTGAAGAACTTGCTCCCTTTGGACGCATTGTATATGATCTCGGAGACCTTGGATTGGTCGACGCTTTCTTGCCCGGCTTTTGTGAGGGAGGGCCCGAGAAGCGAGTACTTTAGGGTGTTGTGCTCGCTGGGGGGTATTCGGGAGGGTTGCGGGCGGTGCACGGGCGGTTCTGGTTCATCATGACGCTGTAAAGGAGACTCGGACAGGGCACTTGCGGCTCCTGATGTGTCTTGGGCGTTAGCTAGCCCTTTGGGGGTTGTCATCGTGGGCAGCGGCGGCCCGGATGGGAGCATCGTGTGCTGGCTGCTCAGGAGATTCGTCTTGGGCGGGTACGTCGGCGGCGTCCCTGGCGACTCTATTCATGGCGGGTGTGCAGACATGTTGACAAGGTAGTGAATTGCAGTGCACCGGCGACGCGAAATGGCGATGGATGACGCGCCGGGCGGGCGGAGCTAGGCCCAAACGGGCGCGAGGAGCCGCGGCCTCATTTGCATTCACGACGTCCGAATTCCTCATCCCCGAGCCCAAGCGTGGACGGCCGCCGAGCGTCAGACTCCTCCTCCTCCCTCATGAATCGTTCGGCTATGGACCTGCTTGCCTCGACTCTAGCACCGCCAACGGCCTCCTAAACGCAGGCGTGCTTCCCCTAGCTCCCTGCGGAGACACCCCGAGTGTGCAAGCTCGTCTGTGTTGTGTGTCAACACACCGCTTTTCTCCCACACCACCCCCAAGCAACACCACCTTGCAGCCACCCTGGAGCATGCCCGTCTTCCATACACGCCGCATTGTCTCTAATACTACAGAATCCGCCGTGGATCATGCCAGTCGACCGATTGAATGGAACTAATGGGCGGCCGTTAAAACCCACACTGGCAAGCACCCGCACCGCAAAGACGCCCGTCACTCCCCGCCTCGCATCCTCGATTGCCTCGCCCAGCAGTGCCCAATCTGCCCGCACTGTCCGCAGCAATGTTGGAGGCACACCGCGGGCCAACACTGCTGCCCAGGACGATCTCTCCACGCCCATCAAGTCCTTCCTAAGCCACAACATCACACCTCGTTCCTCGTCAAGGAAATCCCGTGTTAGCACCATCAGCCCCCTCTCCACACCTAATGCTACGCCCTCAAGTACCCCGAGCAGTGCGCGTCCACTTTCCACCATCGATGCTGCGCAGGGCTATAGCTATGGACTGGGCGTCAGTGGATGGAATGGACCACGGGTTGCTGTGGGGGGGAATAATTATAATACCACCCCCACCCCCAAGCCAACCACTAATGTCTACAACCACGCTGCATCCGAAGTTGGTGCAGCAAGAGGAGCATCCCCGATGTTCTTTCATGCTTCTGATGCCCGGCCACAAGAAGCAGCACCGCTGCCGAAGAAGGCTCCCGCATTTTTCTTCGCAAATGGGGAAAAGGATGAAAGCTCACGTCCTTCTTCCGAAGCCCCTTCTCCACCATTGTCATCCGTAGGACGGCCTCAAACCGAAAGCAAGTTCTTCCACGCCGATTCGATACCAGAAGCAAGGGGACCATCGCCGATTATTCCTCCACAGGCCACTTCTGCATCATTGGAACCATGGCCAAATATGCCTGTGAATACATCAAACCCACCCGCCCTTCGGTCGCAGTCCCCTTCCACGGAGACTAACATCCATTTGTCTTACCGAAAGGGGGCTTCGCAGGTTATCCGACCAAATCTCAGTAGGGGCCCATCTGCCTTATCCATCATCTCCGGATCCCATACCCCCAACGGTACTTTCGACCCTACTCGGAGAAGATCTAGCGCTGCGTCCTCTATACGATTTGGCCACAGCAAAAGCGCCAGTCTTTCTTCAATCGATTCTATCACCTCGATCAAGAAGGTCACATCAAATGATATGGCTCCGATTGCTGCTAGTCCGCTTCAAAAGGAAAGAAGGGTAGTCAGCAATGCTTCCTTGCCTGAAACAGCGGTTTCTACACCCAACCTACCAATTGAATCACTCTCAGGGTTCCCTTCTCCCGCTTTACAAGCATTACCTTCTCCAAGCCTCCAGAGTCCTACCAAGTCATCTAACGAACCTAGTGTTCTTGAGCGAATGAATGAGCTCGCTGCAAACGCCCGAAGAGAACGCAAAGTACTTGATCTTGAAATAAGCAACTCCTCTTTACTAGCTATCAATCGATCCCTTGAGCGTGAAGTACGCAAGCAGAAGGCCGAATTGCGGCGATTTCGTCGGATGAGCAGGGCCGGACGCTTTTCCATGGACACAATTACCTCCGACCCTGAAGGGTTTTCTGCGATCGGAATTGACTCTATTAGCAATCTTTCCGACATGTCCGAAGTAGAAGAGGAAAAGGAGAAGGAGGAGGAGAAGGAGAAAGAGAGAGAGTATGGTTTGGGAGACGAAGATCCGGAATATAGCGACGAGTCTTCATTCGATGAAGGCACTATGAGTCCTACCACTCTCGCAGCACGCGATGCTACTCACCTGGAAAAGGACGAGAAGCGCCTCCAACTCGATCTCTCGAAGCATCAAGAGCTGCTTTTGGATAGCCAGAAGATGAACCAAAGTTTGAAGCGGTGCATGAACTGGACCGAAGAGCTTATTAAAGAAGGGCAGAAGGCCCTTGCATACCAAGTCCGCGTCAGCGATGTCAAGCTTGGAGGGCGCGTCCTAATTACCGCTGATGATACTGAAGACTATGAGGAAGAAGAATCCAAAGGATTGTTGAGTCCCTGGACCCCCTCCATCCGATCTCCTGATTTCTTTGAACCCACTTCGTTTCAAGGCTCAGAACACACAGACCGAGACAGTGGAGTTGACTTGGAAGGACTTAAGTCAATACCCCCTGAGTTACGTGAATATATATCACCCCTAGGATCTCCCATCGCCGAGACGCCTTCACGACCACGACTGTCACGAAAGGCCGAGGGTATGGATGAGACTTACTAGAGCAAACTATCAGACTTTACACATTTCCTTTGTTACTTCACCATATCCCAGTCAACATCTACCGGCGTTTGCTTTTTCGGACTACAGAAAATGGATGGGGTAATACGTGCTTTTATACCCACACGGCGGCGGCGCATACGGCACTTCACGTTTAGTTTGATCTGAACGTCATACGAATATTTCTTTTGTCATGACAATAGCGATAAATTGGAACGGCCATATCTCATGGCTTATAGGACTGGTGTCCATTCGCATTTTCTTCTCTTACACTCTCTCTGTAATGTTTGAATATCTCGTGCACCTCATCAGCGGGAGCAGATTGTTAACATCTTGGGGTTATCGGCTTTTAGTGGATATATACCTACGAAGTGGACAAGGGCGGCTACACTTGTAAATCTGTCTGTGTATTATTATGAGATACCCCCGAATCTGAGCACCCTTTTCAGAACTACAATGTCATTTTTCACCGTCTTTTTGTATTCATTGCTAACACGAAGGCATGGGATGTCCAGATCACAGCCTTGGACACGGCTGTGATGTATATAGTATATTCCCACGTCCAAAAAAAATTCAGTGTAATTATAGGCCACAAGAGGCCTCATAGCGAAATTTTGATCTTGTGCCCTGGTATGAAGTCCCCATAACATCCTTATAAGCTGACCAGAAATTTCGAGATGTGAGAAATATGACCTGCTTCTACTTGTGCAAATGACTATAATGTTCTCTAGCTCTTCGTGCCTATATGGGAGAAAGATATTAAAAACGGCGTTCTTGCTAAAACAAAACGGGCGTTTACGAAGGCCCACTTTGGATAAAATGGAGAGCGGTATGTTGCCAAGAAAGTAGTAGAGCTATTGACATAATAGGGTAGCTCGAGTCAGGCAGACGTTTACGATTTCGGCGAACAACGTGGTGAAACACTGTTTATAGTAGAATGCTACTAGACGTACCTCTGCCGGTTTGTCATCAGTTGGTCAGTAAAGCCTTTAGATATCCCTAGTAGTTCGTTAGCAGGGAAAATAGCCTCCTCACTACTTTCATTGGGGTAATCATGAGCCCAAACTGTGAGAAGGGGGGAGAAGTACACTTTCACTAGCGACGGAACGTTCCCCAAAAGCACAATATATTTGCAATGTCCCGTTTTGCTTTTCAACTCTGGTGACAGAGTTCGACAAATAACCATCATGTTTCTATCCACTTTCACCCCCTGTTATAGGTTACTAAGCCCGGGAATAAAGCAGTGTTTTCATATAAATTGCTTTATCTGTCCCTTGGGCGCAGATACTAAACCCAGCAACCTTGAATAGGAAAACACGATCAAGAAAATGAAACGCAGTGTGGCTTGAAGGAGGAGTATTCTATGACGTTGGGTTGGTTTGAAAACAATAATAATGTTAAAGGCGATGCTCGATAGGTGTTCAGACTCATCCAATTGTACTAGAGCATGCATGAGGCTAAGCTCCTAAGTACGTCGTTTATCAAACTCTGAGCCTGTAACAAATAATCCCCTACGATCAAGGCATTCGAGTACTCTAGTGCCTGAATTAGGTCCCTCGGAACCTTAGAGTCCCCCGGACACTCATCCTAAGGAACATTAGCGTCCTGAGTAAATCAGCACCTTCAGACGACTGTCCTAGAAAATTTACTGTTGTGTTTCATACACTTGTTGTTTCATGCTCAAAGACAGGTAATTCTAAACCATCGGCGCATTTTTTACTATTCCTTTACTTTTGCACTACTGAATATATTTTTAGGGATCTTTGGTTGAAAAACAATAAGCGTAATAGAGCCTATAGAACGTAGAAATAAGTTAATTATGTTAGATAAATATGTAAGAGATATCGAGTATGGTCATGATAATAGTTGTTATAGGGAAAGGACGAAGAAGGTTGAATACGACACACTTCGTAACTATTCGTGGTAACTTTGTCTCTCGTTATAGAAAACTTCCTATATTTGATAGCTTGTTTCGCTTACCTTCCCTTCCCCAATGTAAGGGATTGACCCCAGTCATGGGTATGATTAGCCACATGTTGTGATATATTTCGGATCTTCCAGCAAAGTGGATATGGCGGAGGAGGCGTCAACAATATAATGTTAGGATTAGTGTGGGCCCATTTTTGGGCCTTTTCAGTTGTGAAATGACAGCATTGAGGATGATCCTGAGGCTCTGGAATACGTTGAATAGAGATGGAAACCGCAGGAAGCCATTACCTGAGTAGACGCGATGAAATGGCTACGCTGATTTCTCCTCACCTACACGAATACATTACTCTGAAGGTATTTCAATGCCCCTTGTAGATTCTATAATATCCTGGCCGCGTTTTTAGGACCAAAGCGATGTTGGCTTGAAGATCGGCGTGTCGGGGATCTAGAGGCGCGCTTGTTGGAGATTCTGCATTCTACGAGTATCTTAATGTTCAACAGCCCATTACCGATAGAGGAAGGCTTGCGTGTGTGTTGCATTAAAAGTAATATGCACCTAAATACGAACATTGGTGAATCTGATGCCATTGAGCGGCGTGAGAGCGAGTCTCCAATGTCAGTAGGCTTGCGGTGCATTTCCACAATCCATGGCGATGCATATATGCAACCTGCGGTTCAGGCCTACCAATGCATTTACAAAGCCAAATCATCAGCCCCACATGGTCGAATGGAGTTATCCATAATTCATGGGGTACCTCCCCTCGATTTTCCTACAGAAGTTCTGCCGTGGCTTGTGTGGGTCTCTTTGTGTTTGCTATGACCTTTGTTCCTCAACCACCTCTTCCCACAGCCCTACAGCGCTTCGCAGGCTTTCCTATTTTTACTGTATATAATTAATTAATTTAGAAGCTCTTTCGCCTTCGGGCACTACCAGGTATGTTCAGAATTTCACTGTACTGCACTATTACACTGTAATGAAAGCGTCGGAGAGACCTTTCCCCTAGGGCTTAAAACCCCCTAGGTTTTTTGCTCATTTTTTTGCTCTTTTGGTCATATCAGTGTTGTCGAGAGTTCGAGTCTGGGAGTGGTGGGTGTGTTTTAGTGCTTCATTTTTACCTTTCCGGGTCTTTCTTTTGGTGAATCAACCGTGAGGGGGGCTTTATCGGGCGCATTTGAGGCCGGCCAAGGGATGCTCCAGGACCTGCAGTGAAAGTGCAGGATTCCCCTTAGTAATTGACATGACTTCCACTTCTTCCACCTATTCCAACCCCCTTATATTGAAAGCTCCTTGGGAATTAGTAACCCTTGTGCTGGGAGGAAGTCTCTTTGACCCTCAAGGACCCCACCCAACTACACCCGCCCTTCGCAACATCAACATCACACCCACCACCACAACACAACACAACACAACAACAGCAAAACCCATCCACGGATGTGAACAGGCACACTTGTAGCATGCGTGGTACGTTGCTACAGCGAACTCTCCCTGTATCTTCAACCCCTTACAAATGTTGCCGTGAAGAGACAGCACCGGGAAAGAGAGTCCGAGGGAGGGCGGATGGCGGCATCTGAGCACGATCGTGGGTGCGCACAAACACGCCTAACTTGTATCAGGGAGTAGGGGCATTTTTCATATCTTTGCCTTCCAAATGTCATTGGCGACAATACTGGCGGATCCCTCGGGATTATAGGGACGTATACCTGCCGTTGAGAGTTGCTTCTCTAACCTTGAACCCTACTTGCGCACTTGGCATGTATTGTACAGCGCGGCAAATCCTCAATCGTATTTGTAGCCTCAAACAAGGGGATGTGGCAATTGCACATATACAGAGGTGATGGCGGCGGGGGGTGGGGTTTCGGCTGATAGGCTTTTGAGAAGCTTTTCCAACTCACTCGATACAGGCGGACATAAACAACTCTAGCGGAAGAGCAGGAGGAGAGAAATGAACCATATAAAGCTCGTATGCCTCCCTCGAACTCATTCTCCACGATATAGGAAAATTGCATACACGGTGGCTGCATATGCAAGACTCAACAACATGCAAGGCCCTAGGCGAGTCCTCATATCTGCTCTCCGGAGGAGTACGATGACCTTAGGATGAACACATCATTGTCGAATACATGTAGGTGCTAAAGGGCATTTATAAAAGGCGTGCTACTACGCGGTTCCGATTGTGTGTCTGCTCTGCCAGATTTTTAACGACGGTGCCGTCGTTGCAAGTGGGTTGTAACCAATTGATGGACAAAACCTAGAAATTCCCAGGAGAATATTCTATGACCAGAGAAGTCTGCGATAACGAGGAACAAGGTTTCGGGTTATTGAACGAGGCTGAAAAAACGTATCCCAATCAGCTACTACGACATTTGAATTTCCATGCCCTGCACACATCTCGAGCGCGACCATGAAATACAATGAAGTGTAAATCGATCCCTGGAAACCACGGCATATTGAGAATTTGGATGATGGATGTCTGGCCAGAGCTATGGCAACAGGAGATATCAATCGCTGCGAACGGAACATTCGGCCAAGGGGATAACAATGGACCATGGATGAAAAATACGATATGGTAGAGTGACCACGTTTTAGTGATAGAATCGGCACACACCCTCTGGTACCGGTTCGGATTGGAAATCGTAACCTCAGACGAAGGCCGAGAATCAGGGCCCACAAAAGGAATAAATGCCAACAATTTTATGGTTATTGTTTGAGGTTGAGTGCTGGGAGAGAGGAAATGGGACCAACAAGCCGGATTCCAGATGAGTATACAATTTGTCGTCGATAGGAAGTCCTACTGTCGACGCAATCGTGTATTGAATTTCGGCACCAATGGACCAAGGTACCAGGATTGGACACATCTGGAGTTCGACGTCGAAGTATCAGACAGATTTTTCACATTCCATGCGACTCAAAGATGAACGCCCCTCGTGAGTCGAGCTGGAAGGGACTCAGTCTTGTAAAAACCAATGGAAACTGAACAATGTTGGACCCACGAGGCCTTACCGACGAGAAGCTTCGGAATCCAAATGTTGGGTATTTACCGCCTTCTCGGTGATGGCCAAATTCAATGGGAGATGGTCCTAAGTTTTAAGCCCTTTAATCGTGATTGGCGGGCAAGTCTCCATGAACTTTGGATGACCCATATGAAGTCCCTGGGGCCATATACGATATTCTCGTTCTTTCAGGTGTACATGCTCCATACGGAACCTTTAAATACCTTCATAAGACCCTGCTCTTTCGACGACCACGGCTTTGTTACCAAAGTCTTTAAGGGAATACTATTTGGGCAAAAATGGCATTCCTAATGCTTCGATATTCGAAATAGCACGGATCCTCGTTTGTCCCAAGTCACGCCTGAGCAATGAACCCTTAATCTGGAATTCTTGAGCCTGAACAGAAACGTCCTCTATAACCCTGGTGTGTGAGAAACCCAACGCACGGACAGCGGTAGATAATACCTTGTTTGTTGAGCACATGGCTCATGGACAAGCAAATAATCGGGGCAAATGTTGAGAGAAAAAAAGACAATACTTGCTGTCTTGAAGATACCAGAGACATCGTGGCACGAAAGAAATCTCTTCCAATAGCTGTGCAAGATATCATCCTTTGCGATACATGTGAAGGATATGGGTCGATTCGCAGTGATCGGCTATCTTGCGAGGGAGAGAGACTTGGTGTACGCAGTCCCTCTATAAAAGATACGGATGCCACTGTCTGTGGGGACGGGCGGAGGTGACCAAGAGATATGCATTGTGCTTGCGCAGGACATCGTCCTGAAGGATTGTTCGTTGTTTGCTCGAGCTAAGCCAGGAAAAGGGAAAGTTTACACTATTCCCTCTTATGCGATTGTTTCTCGTGTATGTTGCGGACGGTGGGCAGCAAGGGGGGATGAGAGAATGTGCGATCTCGAGCGAGTCACGCCTATTGGACCTGGAATGTCAGCATGCGAGAAGTGTTAGTAGGGCCAGAGGCCTTCTCTCTACACGTTCGGTGGAGGGGGGCGCTCGAGCGACGGGCGGAGAATGGGCTATCATCGGTGGATGTCGCCGCCCTCCTGGGAGGCCTCGGGGCACAAGAGAGCAATTCCATATCGTCTTCTCCACAACGGCGATGAGATCCAAGAAGAATAGGCAGAGCGTGGGTGGTGTAGTGCACTTTGTCTGTCCCTGCAATGTTGCCGTGTGCCCATGCACTTTCAGGAGCATGGCAATATGGTGGACATTAAAGGCAACCCCTAGATCATATTCCCAGCGCCGATATCAGTATTCGGGGGTCAGTAGGTCGCATTATGTGTGGATCGTCATGGCCTGGCTGTGGTCGATGGGTTAGAGGGTTGTTGTTGTTGTTGTTGAAGCTGGGCCGGTGTTGCAGAAAAGGCCGGGAAAGTGCGAAAGGAGGGTAGCCGAGTCGCCTCTCGCCAGGTCGCAGCAATTCCCAGGAAGCCCAGGAGCAGCATCCCTCTTGCATGCCTACAGCAAGGGTGTATTCGATGGCCGAGCGAGGACTGCAAGATCGTGAGACGTCGGATTATTCCCATCGCTTAGATCCATGATCGGAGGACCACCCCGGCGTGGTTGAACCGCACGGCTCGCTCCATGAACGAATGGACGTGCCCATCCATCCTGCATAGGGACTAGACGGCATGCTGCCTGAAGCTTAAGGTCGACGGTATATCCTCTGCGGTGCCCGCATGTCGTTCGTCCATCCAGTTGACATCTCTGCTTGGCCGAATTGCAAATTCACAAGGCGATATGCTTTGGCGTGTATACTGAAGAGGCAACGATTAGCCCCTGCGTTGAAGGCATTGCCTACTCCTCCAGATGCCAATGGAAACATCTTGATAGCGAAGAGTAGGAGACTGCATGGGATGTGAGGAGGGTTCTGCTTGGTTCCTAGAAATGTTTCTACGATGGAGGAAAGTATCCAGCACACCCCCTGCATCGCGTACATCACGAGTAAGGCAAATATGAGTAAGCGCATTTGAACTGCTCTGTTGTTCATCTTAATTCTCTTGCTCTCATGTGGCTCTATGAACCTTTCCTGAAATGAAAGAAAAAGAAACCCCCCTTAACGTTTGCTGCATTTCTGATCCATTCCCTTCCTTCTCAAAAATTCATTTCGTATTTTTTGTGTTCTTTGTGTTCATTCCGTTAATCATGCTCTAGAACCGTGTGTTGCAGCCATATTTTCCCTGATCGTGCAGGGGCGAAGTTGGCACTGGCATCACCTGCTTGTGCAGTCTTTCTAAATGGCTAGTAAGGCCTAGGGTAAGTTCTATCACGGATGAGTGCGCCATGAGGTACATGCTTGTCAACTTTGTTAGCAGAGTTGAATGTATGCTGGCTGTAGATGCGGCAAACAATCGAATACCTAGATAATCTGAATGGTTTGTCCGTCTAAGAGGCTATTCTACGGCCACCACATGCCTCTCAAGGCCACAGAGAGCTCCTCTGTTGAGCGGAACACACTCAAACCTGCAACTTGGCCATCGAGCCATCTTTATTCAATGGTCGGTCCCTTCTCATCGAGGCCCATTAAACACATTTGCCATTTCCTAGGATTTGATTTGTACAGCCGCTCGGACAAAGTTTAGTTGACCATGTCCATATCATTTACATATGTTCCCTTATGGCCCCACTCCCAGCTGCCCTCGCCTACTCTAAGATGCGTCTCTTCGTTACCCCCAATACTGTCGTGGCCAACCATCAGGGGTTTCTCTCTATACCTGCTGTCGTATTGTAACTATTGGAGGGTTCAGTCTTACTCGGCCGGCTCCTTCACCTCAACCTCACAACCTCACCTAGACACACTAAACTGCCGTGCCCAATACAGTCACTCCCTCACCCCGTAGGAAAGTCCTCGTCTGCATTCGTCGTTGCCACCCCAGAGACTAACCTCAGCCTCACTAGCGCAGCCAAACCGTGCCTGCCCATCATATTAAACACCGACACCCACACAACCTCAACCTCTCCATCATAACCACTCGACCCGGCCACTGCCCCACATCTTTTCATAATCACACTCATTCTTTCATTTCTTTTGCGTCCTCATCCTACCCGCCATTTGCTTAGCAATTGACGCCATGTCTGAAGTTGATTCTCCCACCGAGGCCATGCCCATTGTCGTCCCACTCAGCGACACCTCTGAGGCTCGCCTCAAACAGCAGGCTGAGAACATTGCCAAGGTCCGCGAGGCGGGCTGGAACAATCCGATTCCATTCAACTATGAGTCCGTTCAGGGTGGGCAGATCGCTCCAGACGAGACTTGTGTCGATGCAACCTGGCTCTCCGATGCGGCTATTTACCAGTGGGACGATGAATTTGGTGATGTTGGCGAACCCAACCCCGAACTCGAGAAGATGCTTTTCGAGGGCGACCACCTCATGCGTGCTGGTCATCAGATCAAAGCCTTGAGCTTCAAGATTGATGTCGTTGGCCCGGAGCTGATCCAACCTGTTCGCGAAGTATGTTTTCATGCTACATGCAGTCACTTCGTATGCTGCATTGCCTGACCATTACAATAGTTTACTGACGCCGGCCTTCATCCCATCATGGAGAACAATGTCAAGCTCTGCCAGTACACGATCCCGACCCCGATCCAGAGCTACACCATCCCTGCAGTCCTCTTGGGCTATGACGTTGTGGCTATCGCGCAAACCGGTATGTATACCATGCCCTATTCGCTTGATGTGGGCTAATTCGCCCTAGGTTCTGGCAAGACTGCTGCATTTCTGATCCCCATCCTCTCCAAGCTCATGGGCAAGGCTCGTCAACTTGCGGCTCCGCGCCCTAATCCTTCCCGCTACAACCCAACAACCGATCGTGTTCGCGGTGAACCGTTGGTTCTCGTTGTCTGCCCCACTCGCGAGTTGGCCTGCCAGATTTTCGATGAGGCTCGTCGTCTCTGCTATCGCTCCATGTTGCGCCCCTGTGTCATCTATGGTGGCGCTCCTAGCAAGAACCAGCGCGAGCAGCTTGAGATGGGATGTGATATTCTCATTGCCACTCCTGGGCGCTTGATGGACTTTATGCAGAATATGAACCTTCTCTCACTGTCTCGCCTCAAGTACGTCCATATTTCCTCGCCTTCCGTTACCAGACCGCTAACATCCAACAGGTTCACAGTGATTGATGAAGCCGATGAGCTCCTCTCTAGCGGCTGGGAAGAGGCCATGGAGAAGTTGTTCTTAGGTTCTGGTAAGCATGTCGAAAAGACCACACTTGCGCCTACTAACAATACCTAGACACCAATGCTGATGCGGATCATACTTATCTCATGTTCTCGGCCACTTTCCCCAAGTCGGCTCGCCGAATCGCCAAGCAGTACATGGAGAACAATTATGTTCGCATCAAGGTCGGCCGTGTTGGCAGCACTCACTCCAACATCAAGCAACAGATCATCTACGTGGACGAGAAAGAGAAGAACCAAGCCCTCTTCGACTTGATTTTCTCCGACAACCCTCAGCGCACACTTGTCTTTGTCAATAGCAAGGTCAAGTGCGATATGGTTGATGATTTCCTTTACAACAAGGGCCTCCCGTCAACGTCTATTCACTCCGATCGTACTCAGCGGGAGCGCGAAGATGCAATGTAAGTCACACCATACTAGTATACGTACTCAGTGCTAACTGCCTTAGGCGCGCCTTTCGAACTGCAAAGGCTCCGATCATGGTCGCCACTGGTGTCACTGCCCGTGGACTTGATGTCGCAAATGTCAAGCATGTTATCAATTATGACTTACCCTCCACCCAACACGACGGCATCACCGAGTATGTTCACCGTATCGGCCGTACTGCCCGCATCGGCAATGAAGGCAAGGCGACATCTTTTTACAACGATCGTAATGAAGATATCGCCGAAGACCTCGTCAAGATTTTGCTTGAATCGAAGCAGGACATTCCGGACTTCCTCCAAGACAAGATCCCGGAAGATCGTGACCACATCGACTGGAATGACGGCACTGACGACGAGGATGAGGATTTGGACTTCGGCGATGCCGTCGTCCCTGCTCCTGATTTTGGTAGTGGTTTTGGTGAGGACGCTGGTTTCTCCGCTGAAGGTGACGGTGTCGATGGCGGCGATAAGTTGATTGCTTGGTAGGTGTAGCAACGCTGGTGCTGAAAAATGCATGGCTTTTTGCTAGACAAGTTTTCATCACTTCAGTTATTCTGTCGCATTGCCTCTTTCGATAGAAAGGGCTCTCCCTCAGGGTCTGGATATGAGTTTAAATTTCTGACCATGCAGGTCTTCGGGTCCACGAAGTGGATCTTTGCACTCATACCTTGTTTTTTGTGTTCTTTTTTTACAAAGAATTTGGTTGTATGGTAGTTTGGGTTATCTTACTAGTTCTTGCGATTATGGCAAATGGTCTGGTGCTTAGATAATTCATTGCCATCAGGAAATCCAAATTAAACTCTCAGTTCTTGAATCGTCATGTTTTTACATAGCTACTATTGAGTATCATCAAGATCTATGAATATCTAGAGTCTCGAGGATGATACACAGCCCGCATACATACAAGTAGGCCATGAGGCATTGTTATAAACTCTCCAACGTCGAGTGGTCATTGATATGCAGAATGGTTATTGTCAAAGGCGTATATTCATCTTCCATGTCCATATCGATATCAACATCCCTGTCGTAACTACATACTGCTGCTAAAGGCAGCTCTGTCCAAACCCGCTAAACTACTTCATCCGCCTCTCTACCGTTCTATATACATTACTCGTACAAAAAGGTGCGCCACCATTTCCGTGATACCGTATAAATCTAAATACCTGTCCAAATCCAGAAACCCCATTACCACGCGATACCGTTCTCGTGAAGCCGTAGATAATATGTAAACATGTGCTTCGTGAGCATGTGCTCCTTTGCAGAAGGGAGAAGAGGAAAAAATAAAAAGAGGAAAAAAAAGGTATTCACAAGTGAAAAAGATGAACAAGGGCTTCGAGATGTGTGATCTGGGAAGAAGACTACACATCGCCGACCCAACTCCGTCGCTGCTGCTCTTCCCAGATCACCAGCTCCCTACCACTCCTCTCCCCACGTTTGACACGGTCAATGCCCAAGTGTTCAAGGCCGTCGCGACCCACGTGGATACCGAAACCGTATTTGATTTTGCCAGGTTCGAGGGCGCTGTTGCGCTTGTCTTCTTCCGTGTCTCTGGGATTGCCCTCTCCCTTTTTCCCAGCGAGGGGGGAGTCGCTACGCAGATTGTCTCGAGAGGGGCGTACGAGATTGGTGAGCGACCGCGTCCATGTACGGTCGAGGTATGCTGAGCCCATGAGTCGGGTTACGAGCTCGGGTTTAGTTTGTGGGCGAGCAAAGGCGCGATCGGACAGGATCTGGGATTGGTAGACCCAACTAATAATCTCGGCCAAGCAGGAGCTGCGATGTGGGAGTGCAGCCCGGCGGCGTCCAGGGAGGAGGGCGAATATGCTGGCTGCGTAGAGAACGAGGAAGAAGCAGAGTGCGTAGTAGCCTGGGAGATTGGCAGCTACACGAACGTCGTCAGAGTTGGGGTAATATTGTGTCCAGAAACAGCCGCCGGCAAGGATGGGTAGAGTGAGCGAGCAGAGTGACACGAGGGAGAGTAAGGCGGTTTGGTAATGCTTATTCTCGATCGCCGATACGGTTACGGAGAGGGGGAGTCGAGAGGAATAGTCGAGGAGGAGGGAAGTTTCGGCCGTTGCACCGCCCTTGGAGGAAAGTGAAATGTAGGGTCGAAGGGCGCGGAGTGAGTAGTCAAAGGTGAGCATGACAAGGAACAGGAAATGGCCGAGCAGAGCGGGGACAAATGAGTACAGGAAGTTTGATGCCGAAAACCCATTCGAGCCTGTACGCGACCTTACTTTGGGTAGGAAACCTTGCCGAATCGCACTGTTGGCGAAGCTCACTACGAGCCACGCGACAAGAAGGACGAGAGATATGACAATCCAAGCAATGACAGAGGAGTCACGGAGATACCAAGGGAGGTACTTCAACCTGATGTCCGGGCTACGGATGTCCATGCGAATGGAGAAGTCACCTGGTCGTTGGGTGCCCGGAAGAGGAGGATCAGGGTATGACCTCTCTGGTGCCTTCTCCCGGATACGTCCTTCCTCGATGGAGAATCTTCTAGTCGCTCCACCCTCGTCACCAATGCCATAGAAGACATTGTTTGGTCGTTTCGTTGTATTCCAGTACCCGATCCGGTCCGCGCGAGCTCCAAGACGTTGCCGAAACTCTGCATTTTGGAAAGTCTCCGAGCCACTGTAGTCTCCCAGGACATTTGACCGTTCGAGTAGCACTATGATGTCGGCTAGAGATCGAGGATCCCACTTCAATCCAGTTTGTTTGCCGAGAAGAGAAATCATCAGTGCAAGCAATGCCAGAATTAGAAGTATGTAGAGAACAATGACTGTCCAGATAACGCCCTGTACAGCAACCCATCTCCAGGCACCTTTGTTAAGATCATATCGTACGTTGAACGCAGAAGCAAGAAGGGGTATCGTCCATGAGAATAACCAGAATACAACGTAGCAGGCTCCGATCAAAGGCTGGCCAGCCCTGAAATGCTCTAATTTAGGAAGAAGAAATTGCGTGGGGTATAATGCGAGAAAAATAGACTCTGAACGCTGATGAGTGGATTCTGAGGCCATGGAAATGAAGGGTACGATTCGCTGCAGTGCGATTTGAACCTGGAGAAGCCAAATAAATACGACCATTCCGATCATAGTTGGCAGGTATTCAAAGACGAAATAGCGGTTATCGCCAAAGGAGGCGTAATTCCAAAGGCCACGGCCACCATCGCGGTTCGAGAATATAGCGGATATGATGAGGGCGGCGAGAATGACGATGCATAGGAAGATTAGGGCGCCTATCCAAAGTGGTCGTAGTATGGCGGGGAGGAATCGGAGGGGTGAATGCGCGGGTC
The DNA here is from genome assembly GCA_013620735.1 of Clavariopsis aquatica. Classification (NCBI taxonomy): domain Eukaryota; kingdom Fungi; phylum Ascomycota; class Dothideomycetes; order Pleosporales; genus Clavariopsis; species Clavariopsis aquatica. The sequence goes on from JAAZQE010000069.1 coordinate 27,428, forward strand.
GCACAGCTGTGAAGACGTCTTTGGTAACTGCTGAGGTCAATATACTTGGTTCTAGCACGCGGTTTAACTGTGGGAGGAGCATACCTTGCAAATCAGGACTGCTAGGGGGTATCTGTGCGGGTTGTTTTGGAGGGAGACGAGAGATCCTCGACATTCTATCCGCTCTCTCCTGCTCTTGGTCCATGTAGCCCAGGCCATTGTCTGATATTATACGTTCCACGGGATAGTCATCGTCCTCATCCTCTTCAGCCGTACCAACTTGTGGATATAACCGTGATCCCCGGACCTCTTCGTCACGGGTCAATTGATCAATGGCAAAGCGGATGTAAGGTGTGGTGTCCATTCCAGGTGTGGTGGCAACCGATGCCGAGTCCATGGCAGCCCGCTGTTGCTCGTCTCTTCTGGTGTCCTGCGTCTGTGGTCGCTCTTCGGCAATATTCGAAACGGTACGGGTGTGTAGTTGGGAGTTGTGGCGATCTGGTACACGGGGTTCTTGGTGTTGTCTTGGGACACCAATGCCTTTGAGGGAGGTTACTGGAGCTTCGGGGTGTTCTTGTTGTTGCAAATGCTCATGGTTCTGTGGCGGGGTGCGGCTGTGGGACGGCGGAGTGGAATAGCGGTGATTAGCAGGCCTCGATCTATCATCACTCTCGCTCGAATTGTGCTCAGAGAGGCTGTAGTATCCCTCGGACGCGGCCTCGGAGGCGACAATGCTCTGGTTGGAGTTCGAGTGTGAGAGGCGCGGTCTCGAGACGTTGGTGTGCTTGAGCTGGAAGAGCGAATCCTGGCTCATGTCTCTGGGAGGTTAATGAGAGTGGATATGTAGAGGAGGGGTGACATGTTGGGATCGGTGGGCGGTTCCAGGGTCTGTTTTGTAGAATGGCGGTTGGCGTAATGTGAGGCTGGGAGCGAGTGTTGGGGGAGGTTGGGAGAGCTAGCCACAGGGGTCGACTTGTCACGACAACATTCGCTGATGAGACACGGCACGGAAGGGAGCAGGATTAGAGTACAGCAAAGCACATTTCACTTGATATCCTATACGTGTTATCTAAGTTTCGCATGAGTTTATCGCGTAGTGCTAACCGTAGTGCTGCGAAATTTTCCTCTCGCAAGCACGCTGCTGCAGGGCTCGCTTAGCCTTGGCAGGGCTTGTCCAGCCTCGCTTAGCCCGGACCGAGGCTGCTCTCCAACCACCTCCACATCAACACCAAACATTGATCACGAACTTCGCCACCCCTAATCATTCATAACCAACGCCGCGCCCTCCTCCTCGCTGAGTCGCCCTCCCAACATTGAGGAACTTCTTGATCGTTCCTCCACACTGGGTGGCCGCTGGCGCTTCGCCCGCTTTTACCCATGACGCAACTGCAATACCGTGCATGCGCGAGCAGTTTGGGCATACCAACTTCATCATCTTCAACACTAGCCTCTCCCTATTTCATCTCCCCCCAATATACAACTAAAACCACACAATTTCTTCCACGCGGCTCGATCTCCAACAGCTACATATGTCATCAACCTCCCACAACTCGGTCGTCCTGTTGCCTTTACCTCAAGTTAGTTCTATTGACAGATAGCGCCTGCCCAATCGCGACCACCAGTTCCTGTTCAATATGTTCCGAGACGCCGCAATTTATCTCTAGGTTTTGTTTACTATCTTGACCATCCCAAAGTCGGGGCCCAAGCTTTATCTTGAATGTTGAACATACACACGAATAGTTCATACTACGTATCGGCTCTATGACTAGAGGTTTCTCTGGACAACCTCAACTAGCAAGCCAGGTGCCCACAAGTAATAGCCGAGTCGGTGGTGTTGTACCACAATATCACGAGCCCAATAACACAGCCACTGAAAACTCGTGTTCTAGTGGCCATTTTCGATGCAATACGAAGACAAAAGCACATTGGTTCTTGAGACAAGACACGTCTAAATATTGCTCCGCAATCCGACCCCAAAATGCGTCCCTGCGCTTTCGTGTGGCTCAGAAACAACCCGAAACCTGCTCAGCGCAAGCCACTAGACCCACAAACTCCAAATAACGTTCTCGACGCCTGCATCTGACCAACCCATCTCACCATCATAACTGACACATTTGATCACGTTAGTTCCACAGAGCCCTATAATGTACTTCAACCAAGATGACGCACGTCAGATTGACCGCATTTCTCAACGTACACATCATCTCAACCCTTCATCGCCCCAGCTGAGTCTACCGCCACGGAACAATTGACAATTTCCAATTCATGAGAAAATACCTCTGAGAGAGGGCCCTTCATGCAAATGTTCTCAAATTCTCCATATAGACGTGCTATACTTGTACTTGTAGATAAATATACGGATACGAGTCCGATTCGATCGAGCATCCTAGCACGAGCGCCTTTCGCTCATTATATCCTAATCGGTGACATGGTCTCAGTGCACACGATATATACATTTTGGCCGATACCGCAGCTCCTACACGCGAGCACTCACTCCGGATGCCCCAACCCAGATGGATGCTATTCCTGTTCCACGGCCAACGATTATGCATATTCCAAGCAGGTTGTAGCGATGTCATCTGATGTGAATAGTTCTTAAACTATTATTACGAGATAACAATGAAAAAAATATTCTGTTAGTCACCAAATATCATTCTCGCCCAAGGATAATCAATTCATTGTCAAATTTGAAGTTGGCGCCAAAGTCTAAAGAGGGGGTTGGCCATATCGGCTACGTACAGGAGCGAATTAAACCACACACCAAGCTTGATATATCAACAGTAAAGGAGAGTCCACTAATATCCAGTTATCCTACCTATCTCAGGTCTTAATCGATTATGATGTCGTTATAAGCACATATGCGTTGTCTCACGGGCAGGCGCAGCTGGTCAGCACGCGATATTAATAGCCGTGACCATATCCTCCCTTGGTCTTGCACTGGGTCTTCGTTTCAACACTGATGGTTGTGTATGGCACCTTGGTGGTCTCGGTGCAGACAGAGGTCTTAGTTTTGGTGGATACGTATGTCACCGGGCAAGTTTCGATCTCAGTCTTATACGAGGTGACCACAGTACTGTAGGCAAGTGAGTCAATGCTTGTCAAATGGAGAAAGACTTTCTGCGACTAGACTTACGTGTACGGAATAGTCTCGCACTTAGTCTTAGTGATAACCTTGGTTGTGTACTTCGTGGTATAGATGACAGTAGTGACTGGGTACGTGTTGGCTTCGGTAGTGGTTTTATATTTGGTGATTGTCTGCGCTAGGTCAGTTGGTGTTCTATGGGGGGTTGGTGAGCTTCTAAATATACCTTCTTGGATGAACCAACGCTAGTGTGGGGGTAAGTTTTGACGGTGCTCTTGATACTGTTCGAGGTGGTAGTGATGGGTTGGTAAATAGTCTTGGTCGAGAGATGCGTCGAGGTTTTGGTAGCCACTTTGGTCTTGGTATAGTATACTGGGTTTTATTTAGTATACAACCATAATCTGTTGTTGATTCTCGATATTTACCAGCAGAGCAAGTCGACTCTGGGTGCCCATAGCCTGGGAAGGCCGCAACGTAGGAAGCAGTGGCAACAAGCAGGAGGAGGGTGTTCTGGAAAAGCATATTGCTTGTAGTGGGAGTTTGTTGGTTAAGTAACGATTGATGTTGGCTAGTAACGAAGGTGTAGGACAAAGACCTAGAGACTGGAGACTGGAGATTGGAGACTTGTGGGTGCTTCTTCTTCTCGTGGAGCAGAAGCTTCCTTTATAGAAATGGCCAAGCCTACAGGTGTCCTCGTTCTGGCGAGTTGCTTCGCCGTATCCAACTGACGGCGGGGGCTAGTTCTCGCCGTACAGCTGGCACCAACTAAATCTGATCCACATCCTCATCGAGTCGGTGTGTTCGCCATACGAAGCTTTCGGACCCGCGTGTTGGCTGAGGATGTTGTCACTGCAAGCCCAGGCCAGGCTGAAAAAAATGTAAAACAGCCTTTTGATTGGTTTTTTTCTAATGCAAAAAGACATCATGTCTCCCTAAGCGATTGAACCAGCAATAGAGTTACACAAGACTATGAGAAATAGTGAAGGGACATGGATAGAAATAGAAATCGATAAATTTTGGACATCAAGGAAGACCCCTGATGAGACTGTCTAAGCTTCGGATAGGGCTGAAATCAATGAACCCTTGCAATCCATCTTCTAACAAAAGTAGAAGATGTATGGAGATGATAGTGTGCATTGGCCGCGCTGTTTAGTGGGCTGTAAGGGCTCTTCGCCGCATACACGAGACCGCGGTTAGTTCAAAAGGAGCTCATTTCCAGATATGACGTTATCTAGAAGCTCATTGTGAAAAACTGAGAGGTCGCGCTGCGAGGTAAAATGGTATGCATATGCACGTTGCTCGTACTTTGCCAGCTGCTGTAACTGTGCACACTATCTGGAGTAGCCGTGCTTACCATATCCGTCGTGGCGTTGGGCGGGCACTTCTCTGACGGGCCCGCGCACAAGTCCGCCCAAAATCTGCAGGTTGCCCCGTATCTCCGAAGCTGGTGAATAACAGGTGGTGGTTGTCTCGACTAAGACTCGGGATGTAAATCGGTATGCAGAATGGGGGTGTGAGACAGTCTAGCCTCAGCTGAAGCCAGGCCAGGAACAAGCCATCGAGGCATTTAAAGCAAGGCAGAAGCCAATATCTTCCTGAACGGTAGTGTCAATAGAAGGAGAGATGCAACGAATATAGGTCCAGCCTTTTCCGTTGGACCCTAAGGCCAATCGGACCATAGACGTTGAGGAGACCTTTTACTCATGCCCTATCTATTCTATAGGCCCATGCGGTTGATCGTTGTGCCGTCTCTTCTATAATGGCATGATTCCTGGGTTGGGTGTTGAGAATTGAAGAGAAGGGTTTGGGTTGAAAAACATACGTGGAGATCGTAAGATGGAGGGGCGAAGTCATGAAGAGGAGCTTTGACCACAATGACTAAGCCATCATCGTCTTCACAGGATTTTTGTCCCAAATTTCCTCCCAAATTTCGAATCGCCTGTCGCACAAACCCAGAGTTTTCTTTGTCTTCTTTGCCTTCTTCCACGAGCCAATTGCTTCAGATCTCTTCCGTTCTCCAAGCTCGAGCTACCACAAGTATTACCGCTGTTACATCGCGCATAACCCGCCATGCCAAACCATGGGAAGCTGATCGTTTAATCGCTCCACCGTCCCCCGAAGCCATTCGTATACTGTACAATCTCATGGAGACTTCCTAGAAGTTTCCCATCCCCCGAATCATGGCCCCTACCTTGGTCACGCCACCCTACCCCTCCTCATCGCCCTCCTCCGATTCTACTTTTGAGAGCGTGCCTATCACATCACCACGGTCTCTACGGCAGATGTCCGTATTCGCTGTGGGCGCAGTTTGTTTTCTCACATCTACTGCCCTTACCCGCCGCGCTATATACAAGCGTCAGCTTAGAATAACACCAAAGTTCTTTGAGCCAAACACCAATCCGCACGAGCACTTCAGTCCTCTTCATGATGCCCTACAGGCCATGAATCTAGCAACCATGAACTGTGTTAGTGTGGGAATTATGTTTGTGGGTGGTACACTCTGGACCTTTGACATATCGGGCTTGCGGGAGGCCCAATTATCATTACGAGGTCGTTTGGGCTATGAGAGCATATACCAAACGGGCCAGGATGGTACAGAAACCACGAAAGAATCACTAAGTGAAAAGATATCCCGGAAGAGGGTGGAAGAGCATAAAAACAATGGCACTCAAGCACCTCGATGATGTTAGATGAATATGGACAACTGTAAGAATATTGTACATTTAGAAAGACAGGGCTTTGATGGCAGGGGTGACAAGGTGTTGAGATCAGGTTGTGCTGCAATGGTGGATATGGCCGCCACAACTTGTTTGAAACTCAGGATACCGAGCCCAACTTCGAAGATCAGACCACCGCTTGGATTCGTTCTTTCACGACTCAACTTATTCTATTTTCAGAAACAGACGTTTTGGTGTCTAAACCCCACCCGATGACGGAACCCTAGTGTGGAGTGAGTCTAGTGGAATACGCCACTCGCCGTAATACGCTTACTTCCCCCAAGCTCCCAAGCAACAGCAGAGTGAACCGAGACACCCAAGTTTCCTCACAGACCAAAGGCTCGAATTGGGAAGCTTTTAACACCAAGTCTTGGATTACTGGTTTGAATTATGAGACCCATCGCTTTGATAGTCACACGTGACCTTGGTATAGCAATTACGGATCAATATGCCAGCTCCATATACTGCTACCCTCCCTTCTCACCTGTATCAAGACCCAGTCTTCACAACCTTGTGTATGGTTGAATACCCTCATAGTAACAGAGGCATCGGACTCTAAGTTGCAAGCAGGACTTATTTCCATTTGATATCGTCATTATCAACTTTTGTATCATGCCAATCGGATTAGCTTCGTAGGCACCGTTTGGGTCGCCCCTCAATCAGAGTCTGTAGGTCCACCAACAGAATTTTAAACCATCCTCCATACCCCCACAGACTAGCCCAATGATCGCACGATTATTTTGGGATCAGGCATGAGATAGCGTCATTATTCATGTCGCCAAAATCTCAGCGTCTCCTAGCAAATGGTCCTGGCCCTAAATCTATTTTCGGGCACACTACCAGTTTTGAGCAATGCCAACCAATATTTTGATGATGTAGTGAGGACTATTTCGTACAACTTAGTTCAATCCACTCTCTCGTATAACTACTCCGCCACCACTAAGACTTCACCACAACCTCAAAACCCGCATGGTCAATGTATTGCCTATACGAAACTACTTCCACATATGATTTAATAGCCAAATGCAAATTGTCTTTGCTCACACTAATGTCCACCAACTTCTAGTCTTTTCAGGGTTGGGCGAGCGTTATGTCAAGCATTAGCTGATTTACTCTCCTCTTCTTGAGCAATTTCGGCTTCCGCCACCAGTTTACTTCCTTCTACAACTCCATCTTCGACCTTAACTCCTATAGCCCCATCCCTATTCGCCCTCCAAACACCCTCCCCACTCACAAACCTTTCCAACTTCCAAATCTCCGCCCTCTTCTTCGTTTCCTCCAACGCCTCTTCTCCCGCCCTCCACGCCGCCCGTCGATGGGGAGCACTCACAGCTATTAAAATACTCTCCTCGCCAATCGGACAATCGCCTAGTTTATGCACGATTGCGATTTTCGTCAACTCGTGTTTGGCTAGGATGGTGGTGGCAATGGAGTAGAGAGTTGTAATGGCTAGAGGCGTGTAGGATGTGTAGGAGAGACCAGAGACGGGCTGATTGTTGAAGGAGTCTCGTGTTGTACCAATGAAAAGGACGGTTGCACCGGCGGAGGGTGAGCGGACGAAGTTGGTTGCAGTAAGGGAGTTTAATGAGAAGGGAGTTAGCTCGACGTGGATGGTAGGTGTTGTGCGGGATACTGGAGCCGAGGGTAGTTCTGGGGTGTACGTTGAGGGCTCCGTCGTCGACATCGTTGACTGTTGGTAATGTGATGGCCGTCTGAGTTAGGGAACTGGTTGATCAGTTGATGGGGGTTTAAACGCCGCTGATCCTGGAAGTTGGGGAATGTATCTTGGTATTTTAGGTGTTTCTTTAAAAGAATTAGCTCGAGTAGTAGTAGAATTAAAATATTCTATTTTGAAATTTAGGTATCCACGAGTGAAAAAGGATAGAAATTCGATCTGTAAATGTATGCCTGACAAAATGGGAAGGAATGGTAGAAATCCCCAACCACGCCCTGAGAGTAGAAAAATTAAGGAAGTTGGAATAAAAAGGAATCATCCACGGTGATACTAGGTCCATATCGGGCATGTTGAGAAGATTGTCACCCTCGCAAGATTGAGTACATGGGACCTTTACGAACGCCGACAATAACTTACCTAGACAAGGAAATCTTCACAGCACTTAAAATCAGGTTCACATTCGACGTAAGAGTTGTTGAAAGGTTGAAGCAAGAAAGGGGAAAGAAGAAAGCATTCCGCGGATATCCTCAATGGGTGACTAAACAACCCAAGTCCGCTTCGGGCCGCGCATGCTCTCATTGGCTGAGATTCGGCATGCCGAGTATAAAAGGAATACCCGAGTTGATGCATACATGTGCTAGAGTTTGGATAAACACTATTGAGAATAGAAGATTTGGAGCAATCCAACATTTTTATGGGCATACATGGAGAAATGGAGATCAGAAATGATGCCTAATTAGAAAGATAGATTTCTGGTATCGAGCAAGATAGATCAAGCAAGTAACAGTTCAACCCTAACCCACAGAGACTAAAAGCGACGCCCAGACTCCTTAGAAATGATAGAATTCCTCATGAATCCGATCCAGCTTGTACTTCGCTCAAATTTCCACGCATAAAGCCTTGTAATACAATGATGTTCTAGTATCTCCTTGGGCCCTGACTCATCATAGCCAGTCGTGCGGGATGGATCCCATTGTGCTCTTCCTCTTTGGCTTCCTGCTTCTCAGCAGCGGGCGCATCTCCCTTCTTGCCTTTTTTCTCTCGCGCGGCCTTCTTTTCTGCGCGCTCCTTCTGCTTCGCTTCGACTTCCTCACGCTTCTCGCGATCGCGGATACGCTCGTCAGCCAACTTGTCGTTCTTTGCTGCAATTTTGGTCTTGCGAGTGGCGCTGTTGCCGCCGCCTCCTGCGCTGTATATTTGTTAGCATTATCCTCTGTTGAATGCGTACATATGTGATTGAGGCTGGTTTATAGGGGGATAGTGAAGGGCACAATATGCATACCTCAACTCAATGTTGATCTTGCGACCCTCCTTCTTCTTGCCATCCGGAAATACAGAGTGATGGTATTTCTTCAGACATGTCTCCATCTTGTCGAATTTATCGAATTCGATGAACGCAATGCCCTTGTGTTTACCACTGGTCTTGTCTGTCACTATGCGGATTTCTTTTGGCGCAATTTTGGCAAAATGGGATTCGATTTGGGCTTTTGTGGCGGTATATGGGAGGTTGCCTATTGATTGTTAGCGGACTTGTGAGAGACAAAAATGTTTGATAGCAAACGTACCAACAAAGACGATGAAGCGATCCTTTTTGCTGATCGAGACCTCGTCCTCTTTAGTTGCAGTGTCTACTTCTTCCTTTGCGCTGTTGGTCTCAGTAGCTGTATCGGACTTGCTGGCCTTTTTTTCCTTCTTCGACTTCTTCTTATCCTTGACTTCGATAGTTGAAACGTCGGCGTCATTAGCCTCCACTACAGGCTCTGAGTCGACAGGATTCTTCTCTTTCTTGTCTTTCTTGGACTTTTTCTTCTCCTTGACATCTTCAGGCGCACCGTCCGTGGCATTGATCTTGGGCGCAGACTCAACTTTATTGTCCTTCTTTGACTTCTTCTTGTCCTTTTTCAAGGTTGTAGCATCGGCGTCAGGTATGGGTACGTCGAGCGGAATGGAATCTTGAGTTGCAGACTCGGTAACTCCATTTCCCTCAAACGGCGCGGTAGTATTTTTGTCTTTAGACTTCTTGTCTTTCTTAGAATTTTTGGACTTCTTTGTCTCGACCTCGGTGGTTTCCTCTCTCTCAGGTTCCGTCTCTTGCTTGTCCTTCTTCGATATTTTATCCTTCTTTTCTTTCTTCTTCTCGATCTTTGCTACGTGTTCTTCTTCAGCTTCAATTGCGTCCTCCTCCACTTTCTTGGTCTTCTTCGACTTTTTGGACACCTTGGGCTCGTCCTCGGCCTCCTCATCACGTCTCTTCCGTTTCGAGTCCTTTCCGACTTTTGCCACTTTTGAGTTATTGTTATCGCCTACTACAGTAGCAAGCGTAATCTCCTTATTTTTCGACATCATGGGTGGTAAGTACGGATATTTATGAGCTATCAGAGTTATGATGGAGGTGGGGGAACTTTTGCGACGAAATTCTTAAACTTCATGACTTTTTCTGCCGGGCGGTGTGCATGCCGATATTCTTGGCATGAACCACTCTTCGGATTGCCCACAATGCTGGTTCATTCTCCATTGTGAACACAACAATGCGGCCCTCCGCCTCCCGAATACACCTCGTACATCGGTCACTACGTCCTCCCAATTTATGTACTCTAGAACCTCCCATTCCGCGACAATTCTCCCACAAACCCCCGCGACTTCTCGTTTCCCACGGGAGCTCCCCACGCCCACAGCTCCCGTTCCTATACCCTTCGACACAATACCTCTCCAATGGCCAGACTCGCATACTTCGTTTATTTTCCATTAGCGTAAACCACAAGAAATACATAAAAGAAGTCAGCCAGCTCACAGTCAAATACACAATCTTCATCTTCCTGATCACGACATGCTTCAGTATCGCAAGTTTGGGTGTTATGAGCGAGAGACAGGAGCGCGCGTTTCCGTCTCCACATGAATGGAGTTTGATCACAAGATTTAGATTTAGGAGGGGCAAGTGGTGGGAGGTGCCAGAAAACAATGAGGAGGAGGGGTTTCCGAATTGGGCACGCTTATACGACGAGTATCAGCATGCACTACATAGATTAGAAAGCCCTAATAAGGACGGAGAGGGTATTTTAGAGCAAGAAGAAGAAGAAGGGGATCCAGTCGCGTCCGGGTTAGGCAAAGTAGGGTTTGATGTTACGGCAAAGAGCGAGGAATGGCGGCAGGGATACTACGAAGTGTTGATAGGCATGGCGCGAGCGGCAGAAAGATTAGAGGGATGGGTGACCGACAAAACGAGACGGAATATATGGTCACCTGAGTTTATTGCTTCGTCTTCAAACCCGAGGCCGAAAGCGACACCACCGGGGATGCCAGTTCCTCCAGATGAGCATCTCCAGGTCCCTGCTGCGGATCCGCCTGAGACGTTCTATCTGCGCATCCTCACATCGAAAGGCTTCACAACATATCAGCGCGTCACCGCAGCACTAGGTTATGCTGATTGGCTGAGCTTCAAGAAGCTGCCGGACTCAGCTGAAGAAATGTACCGCTGGGCCCTCGACATTGCCGTGGCCAGTCTTCCAACCTATGGTTCCACACCTACCATCGATCCAAAAACCTCCATTCTGTCCTCCACAGCGCCCAAGGATACAATAACTCCAAACCTGGTCTACGCGGCCACAAACCTCGCAACATTTTATGCATCTCAAGGAAACATCACTGCTGCTCTGCCTATCCTCATCTCTGTTCTGCGTGCCCGACTCGCTGCAGATCCCGCCCCAGCAACAATCCCAGATCCCCCACAAGATTCAAGTCTAACAGGCACGCTCCTTAGTCTTCTCGCTGAACCCGCATACCCACCTCTTCCTCCAACAGGCGACGAGCCGCTCCTACGTCGGATAGAAGATCGCTGCGAAGAGGCTGCGCTCAAAACTTACATTGGCGAGATTCTTTTCGCAACCGCAGGTTCCTCGACAACTCAACGTACTCAGGGTCTTTCTTGGGTCCGCGACGCTGTCTCTACGGCCAAACTCGCACAAACCCTTGATCCAATCGTGGCGGTGCCTGCAAGGAAGAAGAAGTGCGAGCAGTGCGAGGAAGTTGGCCTTGAAGCGTGGGGAAAGATGATGATGTTTCTCGCGGCCGAGGCGCGCGAGAAGCGAGATAAGGCGAGGGCAGGAGGTGTGAAGAACTGGGTATCCGGATTATTAAGTCGGAGCAAGGGATTGGATGAGGCCGTGGAAAATCTGGAAGGCGAGGAGGAGGGGGTCGTAATGCGGTTGAACAAGTTGAGAGGCAGGATGTTGAGGGAGGAGTATGAGGATATGGACCGCAAGTTTGGGAGGACTTTTGTGTTTTAGACACAGAGTGGGAAACTTTTATGATAGCGGAAGAGATATCATCAGAGCCGCAGCCACAACCACAACCACAACCATACGACCATCACGCTTCTTGGGGTCTGTGAATCGTTTCGTTCATTGTATCGCCTATTTTCAGCAGTTTGAAAGGTAGAAATCCCCCATATCAGATATCCTTCATCTGCTAAACATGTAGGACAGCGAGGGAGAATCGCACGGTATTCACCAGAGCTGCCCCCTCAAAGTTCGATATTGTACACCGGCATTGAGACTGTAGGGATTATTTGCCACTAGATGTTCTCGCGAAACTAATGCTGTCCACTCTGCATACATGGTCACCAGACCGACTCACATCAATGCAACTAATGCCGATCGTATTCTATCTTGATACAGGATGAAGAAGGACGTTTGTGGGTCAGTAAATCTTCGCGAGATGATATGGACAGAATACATAGACATCTTGGTCGCTGGCTGTACGTATTGCCCTGCAAATAATATTTATTCGCCGGAGTAACAGTGGAATATTAGTTTCATCGACATATCTGAGCAGTGTGCTGTGCTGCCTTTACGGTCGCTCTTTCTGCCAAGATTCGCCGAGTTCTGTGCTCCTGAGTGAGCAAGGGACGCCGAACAAATTCCGTAATAGCTATTCTAAAGGAATAATGTTATCGCCTGCATGCCGCATTTTGCCGAACGGATGTTGTCGGCAATTTTCGATCGGGCCGAATGCAAAGGAGAGGCCCAACATGGTCTTGATACCTGCCGGTCCAGACTCCGTCGTCATTCCGCCATGTTGATCCCTCGCAAGGACAATTCTCAGCCTCTCCGATCTGCCCGTTTCACAGGCCGCCTCGTCATAAATCTGTATTTGCACCTCACTCATGCATTCGGTTGAGGAGATGGAAAGTTCCGCCAGCACGTGATGCGGCTGAGAGGGCTTCCATGATCATCTAGACCCACGAAATGCCCCGAAAAAGCAAAGTTGTAGTCAACCTCTTGCCGGCATGCGGCATTCGGCAATCGGCAGCCTGCAGCCCGCATCATGGTGTTGCACTCACTCTCGTACTGTGCACCTGGAGAACCGGGGCAACTTCTGGCCCACCAAAAAGCAATCAATGACCAAACTGAAGCAACTGCTATGCCATATAAATTCTTAGCAATTTGTAGAACAATTCTTCTATTGCGCCGTCCCGCACATCAAGGCGTTCGATATAGAAACATCTAGGATTGCAGGGGTTTGGCTTGGGCGCCACACATCCTCATGTTCACAGTTAGGGGGGGTATTAAAAAGGAATATAAAGTTGGGCTGGTCTGGATGCAACATGCTCACCGATCAGAGAATGTCAAAGGGAGAGATGTGACGTGGGGTGGTTGGGAGGACCAGGCCCTGGGGATTTGTGATGTCATGGAGGGATTTGACAGGAGAATACTTAGACGAGGGCGTGAACAAGACTCCTTCCGTATTTGGGTCATATTTGCGATTTCAAGACGTGGCTCAGGTTAAGACTGCGTCTCTATAAGCGAGAAGAAATCTGACGAAAGTGAGACAACGAACCTGGAGTCCCCCCGAAATCTGGAATAAAGAAATTAAACACGCGCCCTCATCGCCGTCCATCTTCCGCCTGTACGCTATTGTGGCACTGCTGATCTTCCGAAAATCGTCATGTGAATATTCCTCAGTTCCCGCAGAAATTTTCATCATTGTGGTACATGTTTTTAGGTTGTGCCTTGAGAATAACATCAGAAAACTGAGGCCGCACGGACAAGTGAACGTAAGGTATGATGAAAACATGAGGCCTCAATTCATTCATGGTAGAATCCAAAGTATTGAATTGGGGGAAGCCGTTGACAATGTCATTTTGTCATGGCAGAGAGATTCAAGGAGACATTGAGCAGATAAGGTTCTCGGCAATTGGCTTAAATGTCGTCAGGTACATCTTAATGTGTCTCGAAGAGGGAAATGCCAGCGTCCCACCCGCATATGCGGTGTATCATGGTCGACTTTGCCAAGTATGAGTCAGATCTTGCAGAGTGTGATAGGCCTGCAACCGCTGAAGGCTATGCAGTGCCAATTGACGGCTTACTTGTATGGCGTCTCATGTTGTATCATTTTGGCATGGCTCTTCGGCTTCCTCCCATATGCATCGTGGGCACATGCAATCACCCCCAAGCGCGCCTACAGCCCACTCTCGCCTCTCTTTTACAGGAAGTCGTATATCGCAATAGTGGCTGAACAGCTCCTCGCCCTTGCGTATACCAGGCTGAATACTAGGAACTCTCCCTTTCCAGTCAACCAGTTTATCGCGAGTGCAAAACCTGATGCTCCCCTCCCATTCCCATGACACGTTAGGATCGCAGCTGTGGTTTGCGAGACACCACATGGGATGTACAGCTGCAATTTCCGGTCTGAAATCGAGTCCTTGTCGTGCAGATGCCGTGCCTGAATGGAGTTAGTGACACTCTTGTTTCCGAACAACAACAATTGGCACTCACCCCGGATTTTCCCGTACAAGGTATTAAATATCCAAGTGTCATATCGGTGACTCTGTTCAAAGATATTCACGTCCATCTTCTCCAATATGTTGAGCGGTCCCTGAATGTTGTGGCTGAAGGAAAATGGTAGTGTGTGAGGCACAGATGCAAATGGGTCCACAAGCTGGCCTCGTGCATCCACTTTCCATGTCCGATCCAGATCAACACCTAGGTAGTCATGGTAGTCTCCCCAAATATATCGGACTTCCTTTAGCATTAGGGGATGGACATCTTGTGCTTGTGCCATGGCAAGGGCGCGGATTAAAAGTAAAGAGTACAGATAATCTGCAGCCTCGGTCGCTGGTACCTTTTGTTCTAGAGACACCCCGCAGATAGCAGAATGATATTTTTCTTGTGCTTGATCATGGCAGTCTTCACTACAAAAGAATACTTCATCACAATTTTCACAGGCTATCATAGTTTCGGCTCCAATTGGGTTAACCGGGACATCGGTCGATGTGGGCAAGGCTGCAACACAGGCATCGCAGTATGTCTCATGGAGCCTTGACACTGCAGTCAAGAGAGACTTCTCTTGAAGCACGTGCTTCCCAGGAGGAATATCCTCTTTGGCAAAGACTCCAAGCTGTCTCACATAGTGCGTTGATTGGTCTGAACTGAGTGATCCACTGTATTAAATGCAGTGAGTTTTGATATCAGAGAAAGGTAAGGAAACTATTCGGAGCAAAGCCACAAATAAAGAACAGGGTGTCCTTACCTTGCAACCTCATCTTTCAACGCTAGAAGCGGCAGATTCGCAACCTTAACTTCTAGTAGAGGCGCTGCTATTGTCATTTCTTCGTTAAGTAGTTGAATGCTTTCAGGCGAAAATCGGTCAGGTTCGTAGCTATTCCATGGGTAAAGCTCTCTGCGAACAAGACCTTTGTCTGGATAATCCGAAACATCCACAGTATCAAAATCGTCTCCAGTAGACTCAAAGTATGTTCGCAATTTCAGAATCAAAGTCTGGCGATAGGTTTCAAAAGAGGGCATGTTGGGAAAGGCCCTGATGGCCCTCGTGTTGTAGTCGAAGGCGCTCCGGAGGCAGCCACAATCTACTAGACCCGCGATAAGAATGTCGTGCCTGTCCACCGTTAGGCATTGGGCGCACCAAGTGCTTGTAGAATGATTCGCAGAAAGGAGCAAGATTCGGCATGGCAATCATACGCGGTTTTCGACCAGCATGTTCTGGCCCAGGTCACGGCTTCGTTGTCGTCGACAGCATCAGTCTTCTCTTCATCCACTGTCGAGACACAACAGCAATTGGCATGCTCCCAATTATACGAGTACGGGCTCCATTCAGTGCTTTTGTGCGTTCGCCTATAAGCTATGTCGGCCTTGGCTGCATCTAATGCCACCTCGTGATATTCCAACTCTTCTGCGACCTCATCGATTAAGAGCAGTGCCTTATAAGCATCACCAGCGGCCAGATCTGGGTATCCGAGATATTTATACGCGTGTGCAAGTCTTAAACGCAAAATTACACTATATGGTCGGGATGCAAGGCACTTTTGGAGCTCCGTGAGTTCAGCAAGCCGAGTGTGCAGAATGCTATTGGCAGGGGAATTTTGCAATGTCTGTGTGTGTGAGTGCGCAGTCAGCCGATAGGAAATATTTCACGTTACTCGCCTGCATATTGCAGCTTCTGGAAGTTCTTCGCGAACTTCCAATGTGCCTAAGTGCGAATACTTCGTGGTACAATGAGACGTGATGGTGAGAGTTGGAAGAAAGTTTTGTTGGCGCCACACTTGCCCCGCTACCCGGTAGCACGCTGTCACGGGACCTGGCACTCTCACCGAGCCCCGCCATCTAGTTTCTCTGTCCACTATTAAATGACAATCTGCGAACACGAAATTTCTAAACTACTCCTCTCTTAAACAATGCTCCCATCAGCAGCGGAGCTAGTTGCCCGGTTCCTAAGGTCGAATGGATATATAGAGGCGTGTGGGACTACCTAGTGTCATTGAAAATAAATTGACGCGTTGATAGACACTAGCCACCTTCATTCAGGAGGCCGGCTTATCCCAGGATGCTGGTGATACTACAAGTAGTGAAGTCACCATTGAGAAAATCCTCCAAGAGAAAAAGACATTTGATATGAGCCTCAACTTCGACAGGTTGGGTGTAGACGATAAAAACCATGGCTGGCAAACACCAGGTAGCCATATTCCGTTACTTCTGCATATTGAAGGACTAATTTCACCAGCTCCTTCTAAGTCTACCGTCTTGAGTGCGTTACCGACGAAATCAAACATTCTTAGTGTACATATCTTTCGCTTAGTGCTCTCCCCCTCTGGTCACCCTCAGTGGTACATCGCTGCAACCACGGCGGACAGGTAAGTGGGCTATGAGCTGAAAGCTTGATATTCATCTGCTTAACAAATATCAGGCGACTGAATCTGGTGGATCCACTAACTCCATCCCTGCCTTTGATTCGTTCATACCCCAATTTTCTAGATTCACCTATTCTGGACCTTCTTGTCATTGATTACCGGTATCTATTTGCGGCCACTATGTCTGGAAAATTGGTTCTCTATGACGTGGCTACCGATTCACTCCTGGACGAACGGAAAGATCATTCCAAATACCTGGTCAAGCTTACCAGTTGGTCAGCTGGCCACTCTACAACTATCATCGCAACTGCAGGCTGGGATTACAAGGTTTTTCTGTACAAGGTTAACCTTGGTAATACTATTACCACAAAGCTCGGGCAACCTATCGCAACGATAGCATTGCCAAGTATACCAGAAACGATAGTGTTCATCCAATCCCCAGATACGGCAGAACCGATTCTCTTACTAACACGAAGGGACTCAACTTATCTCTATTATTACACACCCCCAGTGATTGGATCCACCGACTCAAGGGCCACTCTTCTAGGAAAGCAAAATCTGACGCCTTTTTCCACAGCTTGGATAGCATTCTCACCTTCAGATGTTCAGATTTGCCCTACGGACCCATATTTAGCTGCCGTGGCTACTTCTTCGACTCCACACATGCGCGTGATTCTGGTGAGGCTTCTAATCCCCCCATCGGCTACCAACACAACATTGAGTATCCATGGCCCTGAGCTTGATTCAAACATCAATGTGGAGCCTGTTATAGACTCATTTAGTACAGTGACCCAAGCCTCCCAAGCTCGTGCGAATCTCTTAGTCCAAGATCGGGAAGATGCAGCAATCGTCCTAAATCTAAGTACTATGGCGCCTCAAACTCAATATTCAACCCCAAAATTGGTGTGGCGTCCGGATGGCTCAGGGTTTTTTGTGAGCTCAGAGGATGGGACCATCAGAGGATTTGAAGCAGTCACTGGAAAGCATATAACAAGCTTAAAAGCCCATGATGCTGGATCTAAACTTCGGTGTCTCTGGGCAGGTCGGATAGGTGAAGGAGAAATCAGCAATTCAAATCATGTGCCTGGTGATAGCGGCGAAGAATATCTCATTAGTGGGGCTTTTGATCAAAGGTTGATTCTTTGGAGTTCACACTAAACGACCACCAATATCCGGCTGTGCCTTACCGCTGGTATGCTAGAAATACTCGGCGTGATATCGCGATACCTATATCTAACCGCATATGCAGATATGTCCGCTAGCATGGCTTGAGTGGCGGGTATAATCATAGGCTGTTGCTAAAAACGGAAGCCAGAGGATCATTTTAGGTGTCTTGTACAGATACCTGGCTGTTACCCGGTTTCCGATTCTAAATCTCGTGTAAAGATATCGGCTTTTGAACTCTGCCAAACAGTATCCAGTTTCCGAGGGCTATGCAATACAACCGTAATACTTCTTCTCGATCGCAACAATCATATCTTAGCCACCCAAGTTTTAAAGTTTTCTTTTCAATCGTTCTGTGAGACGTCGGATTTGCTACGAGTTCCTTCTTCATTTCTCAACTCCCATAAAAACTCATGAAATTGGGTCACATATTGGATTAAATCGTTTCTACCTCTAAATAGTTTCTGAAATTTTCGGTAGGTGGTATCAAAACCATGACACTGACCACTTTTTCAGATGGTGGCAACGCCACTGACTAATCATAGAGACGCCTCAAAATATTCCCTAGACTATGTCAGATCTCTTCCACGAAGAAGGAAGATATAGTCAGTGTGGGGTACATTAATGGAAATGCACTGTATATATACGTGCAACGCAAGTAGGGTGGTATATAATCATTGAACAGCCCTGGGGATAGAATATATACTTTACCTGAGATCTTTATCTCTAAATAAATCGTGGAATTTTGCTATTGAAAAGCTTGTTTGCAAAAGTACTTCGCTTCAAATTACGATTTGACGTTGAGAGACCTAAGCTCTCGGGGGGCGGGGGGTGGGTCTAGAACTGCGAACCAGAGTCGTCTCGTGAAGTGGATAGTACAACTTCCTCATTCATGTTTCTTCTGTGCGCTTACTGCACCAATTTCCATAAAGGGATTCCCCTCGTTAACATGCTAATCATGGCGGCTAGAAGCTCTTCCTGCCTTGGAATTTCCTTCTTGTGCCTCATGTTGACGTACATGGCGGTTGGTACCAAGTACTGGGAACAATATGAAATCTGTTTATATAGCAGCCGAATTTTAATCAATTCATTTTTATCTACAATCTTAAGTCGTTCAGTTCTCTGTGCAAACATATATAAATTGTTGCCCCTTTTTCTTTTGACATCCTTTACAGTTGATATCCCCCACTGTTCTTCGTCGATCAGAAGGACTAGCTGGGAATAAGATTTATTCCCTCGCCGGACAAATCTCAATTATCCCCTACCTCAAAAAA
The DNA here is from genome assembly GCA_013620735.1 of Clavariopsis aquatica. NCBI lineage: Eukaryota > Fungi > Ascomycota > Dothideomycetes > Pleosporales > Clavariopsis > Clavariopsis aquatica. The sequence continues at coordinate 46,461 of JAAZQE010000069.1, forward strand.
TCTACTCTGCTCTGAAAATGCCGACTGAATTAGGGGCCGAGGACTACATGCTCATCGCTTGCGGACAAAGCCAATATGCACCCTTCTTAAGGTCATGGAAAGACTTCAAAGACAACATCCGGAGAATTATCAAGAATCAGCCAGGCTGGGCAGAAGTCAAGACTGGTGAGCGAAGAGGGGATATGCAAGCGTGGTGCAGACTTGAGGGGCGGGAAGATGCAGAAGCTGCATATAGTATGCAATTCTTTGATTACTTCTTTTCTGGTAATACTAACCTTGCATCCAGACTACTATGTTCAGGTGAGAGGTGTGCTGGTCCATCTTTTCAAGACATCCCGCAGCAGTGGGGATTATAGATTGCTAAAATGCAATTGCGCGTCACTTTTCCAGGATATTTCTGATCGCAGCCACTCGCCAAGTCGATCTGGAATCGATGTTGGCGGTGTCAATCGATATCTTGGAAGGATCTGCGGTATCCCAGCGCCGCAATATGTGGTGGCCGCGGCGCCGATGTATCCATACCCGGGCCTCGGGAGCTACCAACCTGTTCAGGCCTATGCAACCCCACCAGCCCACCCATACTATCATGTGCCCATGCAAGTTGCGGCTCCGCAAATTCCAGTGTATTCGACAAGCGCGAGCGGGCTTCCTGTGAATATGGGCAACGGAGCATACCTCACCGAGGCTCGGGGTATCTTCATCAGCAATCTAGACTACAATGTTGGCCCCAGTGAGCTCCTTCAGCTGCTCAGCACAGTCGGCGGAGTCGTCGAATCCAAGCTCCATAAAGACCAGCGGACTGGGCAGTTCAAAGGTGCTGCAACAGCCAAATTCCGTACCAAAGACGAGGCTGAATATGCGGTTCGGGCACTCAACAACACACAGCACATGAACAAGACCATCCATGTCCGGTTAGATACAGACACAACGATTGTCGGAGAAATCCAACAACCTGTTATTGTGAACGGATCGAATGTTTCCCGGGTAAGCGAGAGAGGAGACCCGATCCCTCGGTTTGAGGCTAACATTTGCTCTATGTAGGCGTAAATATGGTCATAGTGTACCGAGGCCTAAACGGCCATTGGTGCGACGTTCATGGGGAAGCCCATGAACGCCGTCTATGCAGATCCGCACGTGTGCTAGACTACCGTCGGTCCGCTCCGTCGGATCTCGACTTCTTCATGAATCATGAGTCTTCTAGCTCCTCCCTCGGGTGTCCGGGGTCGCCTTTCGCTCGGGGAAATTCCTCGCAACACTCATGTGTGGATTTAGTGGATGATGGTGCTATAACAGTTCGGTATATCTCAATCCTCATGCAAACAGAATTCTAGTTGTTGGAATCAGCTTGATTGCGAGGCCGTGGTGACCAGGGCAGTAATTGGTTATAGTTCTTTTTTTATGCAAATGTTCCTTTGTCGGAACCACCCCCATCCTCAAACGTTGCTTTCATGTATTATTTCGCCGACTCTAGCCCATAACGTCATCCTAAAGCATTGTATACCAATGACATTCCAGAACCAAGGAGAAGAATCGTGCAGGGCGCCACCCCCAAAGTCTTTCCTCGCGTACATTGTGGACTAAAAGCCCCATATTTACGCAGGGAGGTGAATGCATGGGTGTTCACTAAACCCAGTGGATTTATCCTATTCTAGTTCGTTAAAGCATTAGACGCGCTTTTGATCAACGAAGCCAAAACGCCACATCTCCTTTTATGAATTCCTACAGCGGCGATCCTCGGAATCTTATTAGCCGTTGCCCCAGCCACCCTTCCATCCACGTTAAAAGCTAAACCCCAATATCAGAAGTAGGCCAAATCGTCATCGTCGGGGTAAATGGAACCACGTCTAGACCCCTGCTAAGCTCCACCTTACTTGAAATTGGGACGCCACGAAGCAAAGGTTGAGGTACACTAGCCGAATAATGTGCCAGATCATATAAGATCCCCCACCTTACTGGTGCCATGCAACACGAGGCGGTTGGTGTTCATACGGGAGAATTCTTTGTCATATGTTGGCAAAGTAGGAGATTTTGGGGGGGCTATCCCACACTCTGATTTGCTTCCCCTGAGTGGTAAAAGACAAAGGTCGGTGAGGCTGTTGTGTAACATTTGTAGATGCAACTGATTTCTTTCAAGGGTACAGGGGTTAAACGCGGCCTTTTTTTTCCCTCGTATTATCTCCTAGGTGGGGTATGCGGAAATATGCATGGAAGGTGATCATCGACGGGGCGAGACCTCAACCACTGTCACCTGATTCACAAAGAGTACCTCCTGTCTCAGGCATAGCCAAGTCATCAATGACCAATGAGAAGCGTGTATGAGAGATGTCTGGAATTTCACAACGTTACATCTTCCGCTCGGCGTAACTCCGACCAAGCCTGAAGATTGAACACATGTGTAACTGAGTTGTACTAACAAAGCTCCCTCACTGCACACTGAACAAGACTGCCTCACTGTCATCCAGAAGTTTCTCGTTCAATTATAACAGTCATTTTCCAAATGGCCTTCCACTTAATACCAACGTCCAGCGGGAACTCCTCTCACAGTACTAAGGTTCAGGCCTGCACTTCAGTTCATCCTTATCTGCTCCATTCCTGATTATCTCTAAATACAGCAAGAACCCAAACTTTAATCCTTTCCTATGCAACGAAGTACATCTCACGAGCACTAGCCAAGATGTGCAGGTTCTAAACCTTAACTTGACATCAAACCATCTCCCACGGCTACAATTACGACTACGAAACACGACTTAAGGCCGAGTCTCGATACTGGAGATCCATCATGAGATCTCAAAACGTTTAACGGCAGACGTGCTGGTACTGGGAGATGACTATATTACAGGGCTGCGAGAATACTGTTTGGTAAATACATCTCGCACATTCCCTCCGTTATCCAGCACCAAAGGCTTGGTTCGACAAGCCTGAAACGGGGCTCAGAGCCTCGTAGAACCAGGTCATCGATTTCGAAACAAAGCGGACGCAAGATATGAACGCTGTAGAACTTGCTCGATGGAACGATACAACAAATCCTCAGCCCCCATAAAGCATCAACGGGTTCAAGTCCCATCGATCTGAGCGCAACTAAATTTGCCTTACATGGACAGTCTCCATACACAAACACACTCCCAAGATGCGAACACTGCATCACAAAACCGCAGATCCGCTTCATATGATCCGGCTAACGAAATAGACATACGATCATCCAATCCTCTAGAGAATTTCCTATCAGCAAGTTATATAATATAATCGTACCCGACTTCGATCAATAAATCTACTACTATAATACTCGAGAGACGTGGGGTAATGTTTGCCTAGCTGTCTGCATAAACGGAACGCAAAAGATCATTCCAACTTCGCTTGCCATTTGTCGAACGAAACGAAGTCTTGGTACGTGACTGGCAGCTTTAGATTATGAATTCTAAGTTGATGGTCGATTTGGAGATGTAGGGTTTATTGGGTCAGTGCCAGAGGTTCGCCTTCCTTGATTAAAGAGAGAATAGGTGTGGGATATTCAGACATTGTTGGTTTGGACGAAAAGGTAAATGGACAGTATTGTCAGGCTTTTTGACTTTGTAGCAGAGTAATTAATTGACACAGACGATATATCACTAGTTGAAACATCTCATCGGTCTCCGCTCAGCTCCGGTGAAATATATGAGAATCTTCTATTATCCAAACACATTTTGGTGTACTCATACATATAAGCATAGTCCTATACTGCATGTTTGTGTTCCACAAAAGTTCGAGAAGTGGCAATATGAAGAATAACTTTTGCGTGATAGATTATCAGATATTGGAATTGTCGTAAGCAGATTCAGAATTCTGATTCTAGACATATTGTGAGTGAGGTAGGGCGACTACCCGACGTAAATATCTAGTGAAACTATTAGATGATTAATATTAACTCTTGTAAGAGTAAGGGCCGAATTTGAAGGTATTTGTAAGTGGTTTAAAGAGATGAAAGTAATATTGTTCTGCTCTATACCTAGTGGTCAAAAATTACCTTTAAACAAATCTCTCGCTTCACTATGACATTGTAACAAAAGCATTAAATTCAACCCGGAGAAAGCAATTTTATAAAAGCTGGAAACTGGCTTATTTCTCAAGTCTATACGATTTCAGCAAGCTATGTAAAGGGTTAAAGTACACTAAACGCGGAATTTTGATTTTTCTGTAACCATCGACTACCTCCCCCTCCCCCATGATCCACTCCAACCCCTCCCTTCTCATCATCTATTATGACTCCCTCACCTAGTTGTCCAAAAAGTTCGAGACCGTCAGACTTTCCATCCTCTCTTCTGATGCTTTACAGTCTGCATCCACAACACACCCAAACATCCTGCACCGACTATCAAACAAATCCCGCTCCAAAGTTGAACACCTACGAAATCTATCTTTCCATTCTTGGTTCTCAACAACGCGCCAGCTATTGGTGCCCCTATCAAAGTCGCTATGCTGGAAACACTCCATGACATACCGAGACGTGTCCCCAATCGTGAGAGGTCGGGACTGATACTTGCGAAGGCTGTAGAGGGTAGAGTTACGAGGCCGGCTGATATAAAGCCTATAGATTGTTAGTCTTCATATCATGTCCAAAGAGTCAAATCCAGGCCCCCCTAGAAATTTTGAAGGGACACACGAAGAAGAAGACATACCCCAAAGAATACTAAAAGCAATCAACCCGCCTTCAGTTTCAATACCCATCCATCCTAAAGCGAGCACACCACTCCCCGCTGCACATGCCATCCACGTGACAATACTGCCTGCATAATGTGCGACAGCCCCGCTCGCTAGTCGCCCAGGAGAGCTGGCTGAGACACTTATAATAAGCATGTACAGTGCTAGACTATCCGATGTGCCCAGATTATCCCGTGCGTAGGCAGGAATGTAGAAGTACGGCACGATATAACCAAGAAAGGTAAAGAAGGTACAGCACGTGAAGATGAGGAATAGGGGGTCATTAAGAGCAGTGGAATCAAAGAGTTTTCGTGCTTTTCGGGGCTGGGCAAGGGCTGAAGTACCAGATAGGAGGGCAGGAAAAGAACATAGAGCTGCGAAGAGAGCAACGAAACCCATGGCGCGGATAGTCCAGGGGAAGCCGGCGCGGATAGTTAAACGGTCAAACATGGAAATATAAATCACGCCACCTGTATTATATTAACATTTTTAGCACAATGCATCAAATTGTTGATGAAGGCTTATGGAAGTGAAGGAGATGGATGACCAACCGACAGCAATCCCACTCATCACTATTCCCATAGCTAGCGCTCGCTTTCGGTCAAACCAAATACTAACGAGAGCCAAGCTTGGGATATAGAGCAAACCTGCACCTAAACTATTTCATCGTTAGCCTTGAATGTATTCGCATTCCACCCTCGGACCTCGACTTCAGCTTACCCCATGCAGACCCCTTGCGCCAAGAAGACCTGCCAATACTCCTTACAAAGACTCAACATCACTGAAGAAGCGCCCACGTTAGCATAGTTCTTCAAAATATAAAAAGAGAAAGTATTAAGAGAGTACTACCCCCTTTTGTATCACGTATGGTACAATATTTGTGAATCTTATGCACAAATATTCTATGCCTTCGGACCTTTCGACTGAGAGGAAACAGGCCATTTATGCTCGGGAGATTCTTATACTTACTAATGCCAAATACCACCAAGAAGTTGCCTACATATAGCATAGACTTGAAATATCCTCTATCAAAAAGTGGGCCCGAGAGTACGCCAACAATGATGAGCAGCCAGGCTTGCACAGTCCCAATCCAAGATATAGCGGAGGCATTTGAGGAAGAGAGAAGGTCGGACTTGTAATACGCCTGGAATGCACCGAAAGTGAGGGTAAACCCCCTAGACATATTAGAGACATTATGATACATATATAGGAGTGGGTGATGGCAATACCAAATATTGATATATACTAAAAAGCCGCCGAGAACCTTGAGCCAGGCGTGTAGGCCACCATCAGGCGGCGGTAAGGCCGCAGTTTCCAGGTTGCTTTCCTCATCTGGTGCGATAATGCTTTGGACTTCTAGATCGAGAGTGTCCTCCGTGCAAGACCGGCACGGTGGGTGCTCTGCTGTGTTGTTCTCAAAAGTCTTTTCCTCTTCAAAGCCCGGTGTTGTCGGCATCTAGGATTGGGGAGTGGTGTTCGAACCACTTGATCGAATGTGAAGAACAGACCTCTGGATAAAATAAGAATTTGTTGGTTGTCCAAGAAACGGCAATTGTGGTTGCTGGTCCTGTACTATGGCTATTGAAGATAGCATAGAAGCTCTCTGGTAGTTTAGTGTATAAAATCTAAAGAAACGCCAAGAACCTGTAAGGAAGGAAGATATTTTCACTTCAGCAATTCCTTCCACCTTTGGTATGGGGGACCTTGCACGGCATGCACCACGGAGTAGAAAGCACGGAGTCTGGGTGCGATACCAGGAGTAGAGAGCTCGGAGTAATAATCAAAACAGTAAACCCTGTGGGCTCCCACACACTATATACTCATGCACGAACACGGTTTGGGTGCCGAACACTTCATGCCGATTTCTAAGCCATTGGCTGTTTGTCCATTGTGCGGGGAGAACCCGAGGTTGGGATTGGAGACGCTAGATGCAAAATGGCTAAGAGGAAATGTGCTGCCCCTGGCAAGCCTACCCTCAGTTTTCGATGCAGATGCGGAATATTCGCGGAAGAGTCATTGTGAGGATATTGGAGCCCAAGACGCATGTTGGTCGAGAAGAGATGAGAGGAGAAAAAACAGGGACTAGGAAGTTTGACTCATCGATATTTGGCTCTTTTACTGGCACCTGCCATAGGAGTTGAAAGGAACATGGCCTACAGGACCTGCAATCGGACTTAGAGAGGGGGCAAGTTTGCATTCCCGACGTAGTTCCTCCCCCTCATCTGGGAATTATTGCATTTGCATCTTGGATTGAATGCTCTATAATGTTTCATCCCACAAGAAGGCTATATTACAACAACTAAAGAATATATAGACACGGTAGTATGTTGGAGAAGGAAGTACAACATACCCCAGATAAAACTGAGCGGGGCGCACACTATACATATCCATTCACTTGCTGCACTGATTTAGTTTCGCCTATTGTACATTTTTTACCGCAAGGTATTTAATGCTTGGTGGAAGGTTTGGGGCAAAGAGTGCCGCTCTGTAAATATACTTTAATTAATTTTATTCAAGTTGATTTGGGAATATATTCGTGACCTCGAGAAGGGCAGGTGCAGGCAGTAAGTACAGCCATGCTTCAGCGAGGCTGATCGAACTTTGCACAACAGTTGGGTACGGGTTTAAAGAATTGTTGTCCCCTCCCAGTTGTAATCCAGGAGGGGTGCCTTGGTAAGTTGTGGTAAGCACGCGGAGGTGGCGAAAAACTGAGATTGATGCAGGTTCAACTGAATGTATTCCTGGAAGTTCGATTGAAGAAATGACCCGAGACCCATTCGCAAATTGACCGATACCGATACCGACTCCATATCGAAGAAATGTGTTATACAATTAACTCGCTGGTTTTTCATATACCAGCTGGATGAGATGTGAGATCTTCAGGTGCGTTTTGATCATAGCGGCACTCCTGATAGTAGATATCCGAAACTTCAAGTTGAAGCTGCGGGAGTAGCCCACTTATTCTTCCGAGCTTCAGCCTTTGCTTTATCTTCTGCAGACATTGTCCAGGCTGAACCCCCGTTCCGGTCATCGCGTCGATCATCTCGTCGGCTCCCTCCTCGTCCCCGATTATCCCAACCGTCGCGATTGTCCCGTCTCCTATCTCCATCACGGTCTCCAGCACGGTCTCCACGTCGCTCACCGCGTCGATCGCCACCCCGATCACCACCACGGTTTCCGCGCCCACGTCGCTCACCTCCACGACGCTTGTTCAAGCCATCCTCGTTATCCTCACCATCGCGTCCACGTTTCCGAGTCCTGTCTGAGAGAGCCTCATCCAACCCTTTCGGCGGGCCCGTCTCACCGAACTTTTTCGCACGCTCCAACTTCTTCAATCCCTCATCCTCCTCGACCTTCAAGCCAAATTTCTTCGCACGGGCCTTCCGTTTCTCGATCTCGGCTTCGAGGTTAGAGGCAGCAAGACCCCGGGTGTAGTCTGGGGGAGGTTCCTGCTTTTCGTCGGCCTTGGCTTCACCCTCTGCTTCCGTTTTCGCCTCGGCTGACGCCTTCACTGAAGGATCGTCGGCTTTCAATGGGTCGATGGTGGTAGCTTGGTCGGGGACGGCTTGCGGGTTGGATACTTGTCCTTCGATGGTGGTGGTCTTGGCAATCGGCGCAGAAGCAGGCGCGTCGACGACGGCCGCAGTGGCAGGCTTCGCTGGTTCAGCGGGAACATCCTCGGCGTCATCATCCCAATCAATCTCGTCTTCAGGGTGAAGAACAGCGGGTTTCGAGGTACCAGAAGGTGGCGCATGGGTGGACTTTTCGTCATCCTTGGTGAGACGATCAACCATGTCTGCTTTCTTTCCCCCAGTTGGGAGGCCTCGGGTCTTGAGAAGCGCCTCCAGGTCGGCGTTCTTCATCTTAGCGTACTCGGGCATTTTGCGCGCGGGAACTCGACGTTCAGGGGAGATAGGAGCGGGTTTGTTGTCGGCAACACGAACAAGGAGGAGCACAAGCAAGGCGCGAGTCGGCGCTGCTATGTAGTTGTGCGTGCGGAGCTGCAGAGGCTTGCTAAATTTGGTCAGAGCGCACACAAGAAAGAGAAAGTAGGCGTTGGGGTTGATGAAGGATATGAGGGAGGGGTTGGAAAGAGAGAGCGTCTCAACATTGTGAGAAAGTAGGAGCGCGGAGAGAATGAAATGGGCCAAGACGCTAATCCCAAATGGGTGATACAAGCAGAGCCTCCATCAACAGCATTCATTTCTACCAGTTGATTCATATTCACCGATTATCCAAGGCCGCAAACTACTCATCAGATTCGCTGAAATCTTGCAATTTCCATCTTCACGGTTTCGTCTCCAACACCGGACAATTTCCCGCATTGTAAGTTCCAGTGATGGAAGAAGGTCATCGAAATGGTCATCCAGCACTCCAAAAGACGTAGGTGGAAGTTGTCAACCGACTACAACAGTTAAAATTATAATAGCAGAATAAATTACTGAAACCTTCAAAACTTCCATTGGCTAGAAAATCAGGATGACATGTTTCTACGTTAAAAGACATGATTGGTGTGAGGTGAGTTCTGGGACCTAGGCAAAACGATTGACCTGTTCATAGTAATCTCAAAAGTCAGTTTCACCAAATTCCTTTGAAAATGTTCCAAAGACGCTTCTAAGCCGCTCCGTCGTGCTAATACCATTATTCTACTAGACTGTTCTCAGCCAAGAGAAAAGATACTACACCCCTCACATCACACCATACCAAGTCACGATAAGGAAGAAAAGAGTTCTTTTTTTGTCAGCTAGGTGGATAAGATATATCTCCTTACACATTCCAACTTCTAAAAGCCCGGGTTTACCTCATAAACGCACTGCCAAGCAGCTCCACCTAAGCGCCTACTCTTCACTCTATGCACAACAAACCCAAAACAGTCAACACCCCCGTAAAACTTTATCTCAACAAATCTACAAAACATGAAGCTAAAATGCTGTGGCACTAGACCCTTTGATACGAGAGATTTTCCTCAGTCTCGACCACACCTCTAACGTTAGCAAAAGTAGCAACTGCAACCGCAGCCCTCTGTCCTTGGGCCATTGGGGACAACCAATCTCGTTAACCCCGCACATTTCACGCAGCGCACTGGTTGAACTGCGGCCCGAACTCCACCATGGCGACTCACACTCAAATGTATTCAACACAGATGATTCGCAAGCCCACACGAGCTTTCCGTGCCGCACCGTTTCCATCCGTTCCACCCGTGGAACGGCCAGAGTGCAAACTGGGAAATGCCTGCAAGAGCTCTGCCTTGGGTGTTGAATCAACGACCTCTCAGGCACCACGGTCGATGTTGTTATCGTTGTTATTGTTGCCGTCAGACAACAGACTGGGTAATGGGTCTAGACTCAGGTAAAAGAGTCGGACAACCTCTCGTACCACCAAAATGACGACGGTTGAAGCCGTGGATTCCACAACAGGGCGTTAAACTGATGTTAATGGGCATGGCACAGTAAGCCTAATGCACGACCATCACTGTTGTACAAAGTGCGGAGTTGCCTCGCATTTGTGCGGAGAGGGCTTCCACACCCTCACGTCGTGGAAGTTTTGACAGGCCAATCTGTTTGCATCAAGATCCATAAACGTGAGCGCGAAAATGTCTCACAGGAGTTGGAGGCTTTTCATTATTGCCGTCATCATCAACAACGGGAAGGTCGTCGAGGCACACCCCCTGCATCTAGCCGCAGAGAGTGATCACAGTCACAGGGCCATCTCAACTGCTCATTGGAAGCTGAAGATATATCTGCATACCCTTTGGGCATAGAACGATCACGTTACTGAAAAGCTATGCGACCAGGGTCGCCGATAGCACACCTCGAGAGACGAATGATTTTGCAGAAGAGGGGTCAAGAGGACGCTGTGGCGTGTAGCGACCTGGATCCTGGGAGGGACTCGCAAAAGGGCCCCCTTCCCCCCGAGCGCCGGCAGAAAATGCTGCACACGCCGAGGAGGCTATTCTTGCGGCCGTCGATAACGACATATCAGCTACTGAAGGCAACATTTTCGAGATCAAGTGTTCTCGATGAGGGAAGAGGTCGCCTTTGATGTGCTGGCACTGTGGCGAATGCCGATCTACTCAGCCTCGGTAGGTCACTAACCGAATGCACCCGCCCTTCAGCTTGCTTGGAGCGGACTTGCCGGCGAGCAGGATTATGCACTAAATACTGCCAATCCTCTACCTAGGCTCATTCGGCGCCGCGAAGGTCACGAGTATCCGGGTGGGCCATCATGCCGTGTAGAAGAACAAGACAGCGCATCGCGATATCAATCCTGTCGACCCCAGGTCTGAGTACCCGCAGCGGAAGAGTCTCACGAGAGCTGGAGGGAGCCTTGCGAGCGCAAAACGCAAGCAGTCATACGAGCATTCGCGGGAAACGCGCATCAGAAGCAACTGGCAAATGACTCCTTTGTCTGGGACCCATTCGCCGCTATTCATATTGAGTGCTCTGATTGCTCAGCCGAGCATGAAGACGGTTGATCGGGAAGGCCTCTCAACCAACTCTTGTACGGCCGTTTTGAGAGACATGCATACGGCCTATAACGAGGCATATTGGCTGGGTCTCTCAGACACACACTCGGCGATTCCTGACGATCCTCTGCAATGAGCGCGCGGAACTCATTGCTAGAGGCGGCCGTCTCAGGTAGCTGAATACGCAACGGGTGGTGATGGAAATTCTGCAGCGCGCCCACAGGACTCGCCGGACTCGAGGCCTTTGGTTCTGCGCAGCGAGCCGCGTTGCGGTGGCCTTGTTTTGGTGGAAGCCTGGCGCCGATAAATGTCTCTAGTGGTCCAAAAATCGCACCGTCTGTGGGAAGACATAGCGACGCGAACCGACAGCCGGCACAGCCAGTCACCGGCAAGCAGGCCGCCTCAAGACGCTTGGCCTAGCACCCGCGAATGACGGACATGGGCTGTTTACGAATCGTCTCCCTCCACCCCAACCTCAGCGCTTCACTGGCTGTTGCGCCCTCTGCCCTTTCTCCTCGAGCCTCCACCCGCCCCATTTTAGGCGCACGCGCCGGTGCCATGCCGCCATGTTTGCTACCGGGGCAGCTAGATCCTACCAGAGTCGATGGCAACGGCAGGGCCAGAGACGGTCTGCGCGTTTCGTTGCTGGGCCGCGTTGTGGTGGGAGTCGTGATATACATATCAGACTTGGGCCCCAACCCCGCTCATGCCCGAAGTCAGCAATCTGTGTCGTCCTGTCGTCCTCACCCAACGGCCTCTCCAGCGTCCAGCCTGCTGCCCCTGCCTGTTTCCCCCCAGTCCCTGATCCAGGAGAGCCTTGCACGACGAAGCCGCTGGCCTGAGTTGCCTCCTCACTAAGAACGGAAACCCGCGGACCATTCCCCGCGGCGGCGACTCCTCAGTGTCTCTCCCCACGCTCGGCCCTGAGCGTGGAAAAAAATCGACACGGACGCGCAAGTGTCTATATCATCGAGCCTTGTCCTGGACTTTGCTTGTACGCCTCACCGTCCGCGCTTCGTTCTCCCACCCCAGCCACGGATGCACGGGAGTGGAGCTACATAGCAACTCAGCCACACAGCCACACGCCCCGATTGGCCCCTCGGTCACGTCCGGTGGCGTAACAAACAGGCCGAAATCCAGCACCTCACCGAGTTTCTGCAGGAAAAAGACTTGGGATTTGCGTATCATTTGGCCGCTGAACTTAAATCGCCCGTCTCCCATTGCATGTACCTGACTATAATCACATTTGCCACCCCCAGGCTCCCGACATCTTGGACTCCCGCGCGACCACACCACCACGCCAAATCATCAGATCCAATCTACCCGAGCTGAGTATTGCTGACGGCACCGACTGTACGATACTCTAGGCATTGGTTGCCTTTAGTGCCCTCCTAAGCTGACGCCTTGCTCAAGTCCCACACAACTAGGATCATATGCCTTCATGAGTTACTCGGTGCACACAGGCTCCCGTAGTACAGGCCTAGGTCAGCCGTCTTTTATTGTGTCCCACCCGGTCGCACAAAGAGATGGCTTCATATAAGTCACAATTCAATCCTCCAAGGAGGGTAGAGGAGCAGACGCCGTACCCCCAGCGCGCTCCTACCACCCGATTACCTCAACGATCTGTCACTCCAACAGCAACCACCGCCTCGCAATTGCCCACTTACAGCCACTCAAAATTACAGAAGAAGAGGCCCACAAGAGATGAGCAGACGTACCCAAGCAGAGGGGCTATCAATCAGCGAGTGCCTGTGCCCAAGTCTGCGGTTGCATCCCAGACACGCCACGGAAGCACCACTCCCTCTGTACCTACAACCCAGTTCTCTCCCAATTCTGCAGTTCCTAAGACAGTGCGACAGGGCCCATCATCTCGACTACCTAAGCCTGAAGTAATCGGAGATACGCGAACTCCCTCACTCGTATCCGGATCCTCATCCTCAACTGTCGACAGTCCACGGTCGAATGTGTTGAAGAGGAAACCCTCGAGCATTGGGATTACAAGTGGAAAACAAGTTTCGCGGACAAGAGAAGGATCTATGTCATCTCAAGAAGAAAGACAACCGATGAAGGCCATCCCGGGTGGGTATATGGATCCGTTCTCGGAGACAGTAATGGGCATCACTCTACCACCCTCCTCTTCAATCCTTGCCCACTCTGAGTTTGAGCTAGAGGTTCCAGACAACCGGTATTATGAGTATGATGTGGGCCCTACCGATATTTTACCACTTCCTACGCCACAGTATGCGCTTTCTACCACCCCATCAACGCGATACTCTGAGTCTCCAGGTCCCTTTAGCGTTTCTTCGACGCCGACTTCTATGTCTTCTTATTCGCCAGGTGTGGCACTATCGATCAAGTCAACTACTCGGACCAAACAGGCAAGCCCATTGCAAACCAGACCACCACCGGTCACCAGGCACCGTACACCAGATGAGCCAAGTATACGTCAACAGCATGCTCTATCATCAGTACGAGAGTCTACAACGTCTTCGTCATCAGCCTCCACAATATTAGCAGAAGGCGCCAGGCGCCAGGAAAAACAGGCTGCTACCAGGCTGCCTGCACCACCACCGAGCCCGCCTGTACACATGTCATTTAAACAGCACACCGCTGTCCGTTCTCAAGTGGAGCCTGCACGTAGTGAATACCGATCGCCTTCTGCCCAGGAACCACGAACGCAAGCCCCTCCAGAGTTGGCACATCTAGCCGACCACCCCCCAACATCGCCGGAGCCTAGAAGACCGACTCGTCCGACTCGAGATGGCATCTCTGCGATATATGGTCTTCGAGGGCCCTCTCCCGTCATTCAGAGCAATCTCACAGCCTTCCCTCTGTCACATAGGCGAACCCCATCGTCAGAGTCTAAGACTGGGATAATCGCGACTGGCAAGACTAGATTTGGAATACCATCAAAGCCTTCATCTCGAAACCCATCCCCCAATCCAAGTCTCGCAGGAGGATTTCCTCCGAACTCTCGCGGCCCTACCCGTGGTCTAACACCCGACCTTCAAAACAGCACCGACAAACACCGCTCCAAGACTCTTCCTACACCAACACCTTCTCCCGGTCCGGCCCCGAGCCCAAACAAGACATCTCGGTTTGGATTCTTCTCTCGACGAACGAAAACGGAACCATCCCCCTCGGCTCCAAAGTCTGAGAAGAAGCTTAACCGACGAGGACCAGTTGCGGGTACTGGGCATGAGGGATACGGAAGATACGCGCTCAGAGGCCGCAGTGGGAGTTCAGCCAGTGGAACCAGCATTGGGCGATCGGCTAGCGCGGGTACCACAACGGAGAGTTTAGAACGCACTCCTTCAAGCCGTAAGAGCAGCATGACTAGCACAACTAGTACGGAAATGGACGACTTCTTCCTTGAGAGACTTGCGCCGGTTGTCATTCGTGGGACCGGAAGCAGCACCGAACTATCAAGGAGCCCGGAGGCAATGCACAGTAGCAGCAGCCTAGATCTTGCCAGTCCACAAGGACAAGGGTTGAAGAAACGTGCGAACAGTACACCTCGGCCCGTGTTGGGAAATCAACGGCCAACGTTATTGCCCTCTGCCATGTCTGATCCGGTTCGTCGGGCATCTCCGATGAAGATGCCACTTGGTTCGCGGCGTCCCTCAGAGAGCGAGGATGAAGGCAAGAAATCTTTCCTTCCATCGTTAGCAACACGACGAACATCCCGGGCTTCGAAGCTAATGGACGGAGCCCCACTTTCTAAGGTGTCGTCATTTGGGAGCGCGACAGAAAAGCAGCGGAAAGGTTCACTTGCTGGCTACTCCTCAGATGCTAAGGAAAGCAAATGGATGAAACAGAAGAAAGAGAAGACCGAAAAGGCACCACCAAAGCCTTCTCGTAAGTGGAACTTCTTCCAGCGAGCACATGCCGCCCCGCGAAAAGAAACCCCTGTCACAGA
This sequence comes from Clavariopsis aquatica, assembly GCA_013620735.1. Taxonomy (NCBI): domain Eukaryota; kingdom Fungi; phylum Ascomycota; class Dothideomycetes; order Pleosporales; genus Clavariopsis; species Clavariopsis aquatica. The sequence goes on from JAAZQE010000069.1 coordinate 61,520, forward strand.
AGTGTCGGTTGCGGACAACCGCGTGCCCCCTTCTCGATCTGTTGCTCATTACGCGCCAATGGACTCACAATCTGGTATCGCTTTAGAGGACATCGAGCAGCTCATGCAGGAGGTCGATAGCTCCCCCGAAGACTTATCGCCATACGAGGAAGGCAACGCATCAGCTCTGTCCGATGAGGACCCCGAGAAGAAAGAGCGCATGATGTCAATGCTTTTACCCCCGATGCCTGTGCTTCCCACCAACTTCACACCTCTAGCTCGCCCTGCTTCACCTAAGGTCTTCCTGCGACATGAACTATATCACCAATCGCCTCAACAAAAGCTCACTGTTGAAACCAATTTCCAAAGCACCTCTTATTCTGACCCACCCCCTCCGCCTTCGCAAGCTGACTTGACGCCTGTCACTGATCTCTCTCCCTGTTCCTCTCCGCTCAGACCTCTCTCGCC
>JAAZQE010000690.1:0-16145 GCA_013620735.1 Clavariopsis aquatica
ATGCATAGTACGACACCCTCCAATATTGAACCTAGAAGTAGCGAAGCGTATCGTGTTCACCCACATCTCGGCGCTGGCTTGTTCAGCTGAGGGCCTCACACGAGCAAGAAGAACAATATTTGCTATAATTAACACGTCTCAGCTGCACGGCAGTATTGTACTCGACAGTGACCAGTTCCGGCTGAAGTCTCATTCACCATTGCATGGTTGCCAAGGTATGTGGGACGCCTACATATTTTATTTGGGAGGTGTCCGACTTCGGATATCCACCCCCTGTCCGTTCCAACTAAACCAGTAATATGCAGTAATACAAAGTGACGCCATACTAGCATGAACGTTGGCTTGCGCCGGAGGAGGGACTAAATTGGGATGGTAAAGAGGGGGCAGTAGGTGTGGAGTCATCACCAAGGATATGTTGCTAACAATGATGACGTTGGATTTAGGAAGATCGAAGTGGGGAATGTGATTGTAGTGTGGAGAGCTAGTTAACGTTAGTTGCATGTCAATATACAACCAGACAGTGATCGTAAAATGTGTGCTAGACCAGAACGAGATACTAGAGTTTAGAAAAAAGTTATGATTCGTGATAGATTCCTTGACCATTACAATTTACTATGCAGAAAAGGAACGTGGTGATAAAGAGACCTTATCTTTCATCTCCTCTCAGCCACCAAATTCCTCTTAATGCCTAACGGGATGCAGCATAACCATCAAACTTGGCTTCTCCCATAGTGTAAACACTTTCTGTCCATCCATCCAGTCAATGTCCTTATCCACAAGTTCGAGGTCGAAGTTGAATAGGACTTTGGCAAGGATGAGACGCATCTCGGCGTAGGCGAGGCTACACAACAGTTAGCTAAATTCTTCATCACGACTAAACGAGAGGGAGGGAACACACTTCTTCCCAAGACAATTCCTGGGACCAAATGAGAAGGGGTTGAGAGTCGCGCGGTTGTCGTCTTTATACCGGGTATCACCAAGCCAGCGCTCAGGTACAAACAGATCTGGGTCTGTGTAGTTGCGTGTCGAGTGGTTTGTAGCATGTTGTGAGACATATACCGACATCTACAAACGTATTAGCCCTAGCTATTCCACCGTGTACTACGTAGTGGATGGCGAAACTTACACCCTCGGGAATATACCTCCCAGAGATGGTATCCCCCCCAGCAGGCACAATCCTTGGAAAGCCTGTGGGGACTGGAGGATAATACCTCAACCCCTCTTGTAAAACTGCAATGAGGTACTCCATATTATTCACCTCGTCGATGGTTATTTCAGCCTGCGATTTGAACTTCCCTCTGATCTCCGCCACCAACTTGCGGTAGATCCTCGTATCCTTTGCGAGCAAATACGTTACCCCACTGAGCAACGTAGCCGTAGTCTCGGACCCCGCAATTAAGAATAGCACACTATTCGAATCAATTTCTTTGCGAGTCAGAGACTTTTCCTTCGTACTTTGATTCTTTAAAATCTCAGAAATGAAGTCGGGTCTACTACCCCCACGGTCAAGACGCTCGCTGACTTTACTATCACAGAGGTGGTAGAATTCTTTTCTAGCTTGGACAGCGCCTTGCGTGTTGACGAAGAGGTTGAGAAAGAGGTCATAGTAGTAGAAAATTGGGGAGCGGTACTTGGCGGCAATCTTTCCAAAGGCCTTCACTGAGGCGAAAACGAGGTTGACCCAGGGATGATAACTAGATCATGTCAGAATTCAACCAAACACTGCGTAACAGAATGTGATATGATGTTCGAACAAACAGGGACAATCTTACCCTTTATCCCTCAGACAATACAACGGTTCCCCAAACGTCAAGTCCGTGATGATATCAAACGTGGTGAAATTATACCACCGCATAATATCCACACTTCTTGTAACTTCTTCAACCTGATCCCCAAGCCTCTGGACTAACAAATCGACAAACCCCTGGACTATGCCCTCTTGTTCTCTCAGGGCCTTATCGCTGAATGCATGGCTCAAATTCCTCCGCATCCTCGAGTGGTCCGCTTCATTTGATCCAATTAGTGACCACGTCCCGTTGACGGGTACAGGATACCAGGTCCGGTCCTTAAGGTAGGCGCCCGTTCGGTGCTTACCGGTCCGGAACCCGTAGATGTCCTGCCATGCAGACTCGGCAGAGATGAAGGATACCTCGGTGGGGTTTACGCGTACGACGTCGCCGTATTTTTCATGCAAGGCGCGGATCCAGGATACCATGGTGCCATCGCGGGTGTGAAGATTGTAGGGAATGCCGGTGGCGCGGCAGAAGAGTGGGCCAGGGATGTGTGACAGTGGATGGAAGTAAGTGTTGTATATTGAGACACCGATAGCATACAATGCTGCCTTAGCATTTTGGTTAGTTTGGATGTAGGTAGGGGAGAAATGAAGGGAATACGTACAAGTGTCAAAAATAATCCAATCGAAAAAGCAATGCCCACCAAGCTGAAGAGATGGAAGTCAGACGGCAGAACAACCGCCGACCAAGAAGCCATTTCGTCGAAATCAAAGAAGTAAGAAAGATCTCGAAAGATCTTAAGGTAGCACAATGCAGAATGCAGAATGCACGGTAGGTATGGGTTTTATATCTCCACCTGCTGACGGTCGTGCCCGTGTATGATCGAGAAAGTGCACTCCAACCACAGCCTGGAAATTGTCATGCCTGAATCAAGACCCCTCAGGTCAGCGCTGCCCATACTTGGCAATTATTTCCTCCAATGCGGTGTCTCATGGTGCTTGAGCTGTACGGTTTTGTTTCAGGGTTGGTGTCGCCTCGGCCGAGGCTAGACCATAGTCCCTCTCGTTAGGCGGGCAGATCTCCGACGAACCATCAATATTTCCTTACGCCATTACACAGGGAATAATGGGGAGTGCTTTGATTGTGTAACTGTGCCACGTCCATTGCAGGTGCTACGCCGCTTCATGCTGTTTGGCTGAGGTGTACCTTTTATCCACCAACAACGCCACAAAGCAAAGCAAAGCAGCTGTCGTGACAACCAAAACAGGATACACTGGAAGCCTTGCTTCTACCGGCAATAAGGTATCGACCAGGGGTCAGCTTCTCCATTCTCCACAAATATACGTCAGCTAGCTTACTGATTCAAGCAAGCATGTTTATGCTATCTACGAAGCTGATGTTTGTGAGCATTTCAGGTGGGTAGTAAGCTCGGTAGTGTCGAGGTCGAGCCGTTACGTCGGTAGTAGCTGCTGACCTCAGAAAAATGCCATACAGTCCCTTGCGAATGGCGCTTAAACAAAGGGTTTGTTGCTGACGGGGACCTAATCGTTTGGAAAATCGGCTATTCGAAAGCGGATCAATAATTAGAAAATAAGGTTGTAAGCCATCTTATGATAGACTGTGGACTGGGGTTTTTTTCGCATGTACGCGGAGAGCATATGTAAACGCAGACAAGGTTTGTCATTCTTTCCCAAACTGTAGGTATTGTCCTCATGTTACGTAGGTGGTTATAAAAGTGATGTTATACCTTGCAAAGATGTTAGAATCTATCGAGGAATGTCCACCACAGAAATCCAGCCGGCAGCTAGAAAGATCGTACAAGCATTGTAAACTCCTCTGGAATCTGCCAGAAGGAATTTCACACCTGAAAGAGATATTCCTGATTAGATAGTAGCTCTTTCATACATCCACATGAAGGTTATTTGTGCCTTGAATTCCGGTCATGTTCAAACTTCCAAAAGTTCCTGGCTCCGCCAACAGTAGTGCAAGAGTCTCGATAGATCCCAGAAATGTTGCATTCCACGAGTATGAACATAGACATACGAATGACCCTCTTAATCCCACAAGTACTAGCCGTTCTCCAAGCAATTATTTCTTCGTTTTCGAGCCAGAGGACCTACAGTACTATGATCAGTAACCACTTTCTTCACGTGCCTACTAGAATATCTCACGTCTTCTTGGCATCACCATCGTGTGCTGCATTCCATGTCTTCACAAAGGCCCTGCACAATTGTTAGCGACGTCCCCTCTCCCGCGCCCCCTCTTCACAAGCAAACCTACCTCTGCGTCCGATCCGCATAATCTTCAGCCTTGACTTCCTTGACACTCACGCGCGCCCCATCCTTGGAGAACATGACGTTCTTCTTCTCCATTTTCTTGACACCACGCTCGGCCAGTTGTTCGGTGTAGAGGTACATCTAAGGAGACGCAAACGTCAGTTTCCAACACTATCCTTAGATATAGGAGGAGGCAATAGCATACCTGATAGCCCACCCATGCCGCGCCGCCGACGAAGAGGAACAGGATGACGAGGGGAACGAGATTTCCGAACGCGCCCATTTTGAAGATTTATTGCGGGAGGGTCTATCGCGTGAGATTCGGTTGCGGAAGTGGGGTTGGAGCTTCGTTGGAGGGGTAATGAGTGTGAGTTCTGATTGCGATGAAGCTGTAGAGGTCAAGATGGTGATATGAGAGGAAACCAACAAGCAGAAGGGTCGGGGTGGGCTAAGAGTAAAAGTACGTATGATGGGGCTGCGGCGTTTCTATCAATGCACCTACGGAACGATGTTCTGGCGATGATGAAACAATCCGAATGACAGGGGGCAGAGCGAGTGCTTGGCAGAGGACGGTCCGTGTAGCGCTTGGTTTGGTTAAGTAGAATGTGACATGGAGCCTGTTTAGGACATCATATGTCAATGCCTGTCATTCACATGTCAAAACTTAAATTTTGCCCTGCATCAATGTAAATATTGGGAAGCTATCGCAAATCCTCTAGGTCCAAAAAATGGTATCAATAAAACGTTTATCGGTGAGATTCATGGCGGAGTTTGCACAGCCATAAGCGGAAATAGGGCATGAATGAATGAGAGGGCTATGGGGTCTAAAATAGAATTCGCACCCTGAGCATTATTTTATACAGGCAAGACCATCACAGTAAAATCCATTATCGTGACCCATGTCCTGCATATCGTACAATTGTCAACAACCCCTACATATCTATCCATCCGTCCCTCCCTTAAATTTTCTGTATCCTATACCAAAATTCCATCCCTAACCAAGAACCAGCCCCCGAAACTCTTGATAATGCAAGCCAACCCCGCGAAAGACATCATTCTTTTCAATGCACGGTTAAGGAAACATAGGCCCACAGGTGAGCACATGTCTCCTAGCCAGAACCAACACTTGTGCTGCACTGAGTCCAAACTTCGTACCAATAACATAGAGTCTGCCTGATAGCCAATCTCGCTGCCGTTGAGGGATCGTTTCGGCGTTTGCTGCAACGTATAGTGGCCAAACAAGAGAGTATCCACCAAAGGCTTCCGCAGCTGTGATAAAATTAGCAAAGTAAATTTCATCACTGTGATCCACATAGAGCATTCGACTCACCACTCTTCTCCTGTCCCCTCTCTTTGGCAATAGGCTGCATTTCGTACACCATATGAAACGGCACACATGCCGAAATATCATCCACCATCTGCTGAATAACAAACAGAGCGGTATTGTACGCATGAGCCACAGGGTAGTTACCCCCGAGCCCTAACCACTCCGCACACGCCATAATCACCCTCTGACAAAAGATCCTGCAGACCCTATAATCATTAACGATGCTCGCGAGCGGCACATCATAGTAAGCGTGCTGTGGGCCGGGCCACTCCCTAGCCTCAGCTACATCGTCCGGCATGTCGTATACTATGCCGACGGTTGAGTAGTTCCAGTCTGGAGGCAGGGTCTGGTACCACTGTTGTAAGTTCACGTCAACCATTTGCGCGAATTCGAGAATCTTGATGGCTTCGGCTTCTTGCGAAAGGTCGTGGGGCGAGGCGGTTAGGGCTTTGGCACGGGACCGAATGCTCGGGAGGTCCATGCAGATTACTGTGAGCCGGTTGGCCGCGTTGTCTTCACCGTCGTTTGCCATCCAGCCGTTGGTCCCTGGAAATGGCTCAACAGGTTTTGCTCGACGAACACAGCTTGTTATCTGGAGTCGTTAGTGGAAAAAGCAATGTGTGTGAATTTGAATATCTACCATCATTGTTCGCACAGCTCGGAATACAGCCCGGGACATTGGCGTCTTGAATTGTGCTGTCCCTCTCAATTTAGTCAATGCAACTGCACCATCGACGTGGTTTTCCCACGCATCAATCGATTCATCTGTCGACATGATTGTCTGTTTACAAAAGTCAGCGTCACCAATTCATAACCATAACTTATGACCGGAAAGATATCGGCGATGCAACATACCTCATACAAAGAAAACAATAGAATAGCTAGAATGCTCTCATCCGTTTTCCCATCCATGGGATCCATCAACTCCTCATTCAACTTTCTCAACGCGTCGCCGTACATGCTTGTTGCATCAGGTCTCAAATGCTGTTTATTTGGATAATTACAACATGCAGCAAGTGCCACGCTATTAGTAGCTAGATGAAGCGCCGACGAGGGTCTCGCTTGAGTGTACAGTGGAACAAGGAGCTCGAGGTACCCCCGCATACTTTCCGCTTGCTGGGGTAAGTCGACAAAATTCTTAAAGAAGAAAGGAACGGCTTCGAATTCGGGGGGGAAGGAGAGTGTGCTGGGAACCGAGGAGTTGAGATCCCAGAGGAAGGATTCGAAATCATCTTCAGAAGGGGAGGCCGTGTGTGAGGGAACGAAGATGAGCTCCCCTGAGCCGGGTAGGGATGGGTTTGAGGAGGTCCGAGACCGAGAGAGGTAGGGGCTTGTACTGGGCGATGATTCGAGGCCTGAGCTTGAGGAGCGGCTATTTTATGTTAGTGATATTTATTAGCAAGAAGGAATAGCGGAGAATCATCTTAGAATCAAGAGAACACCAGGATAAGTGCAGTATGTCCCCGGCTAACACTGGTTCATCTCACCCAGCAAGCCCAATACACTACGGTCGTATAAACAAGCATTCGCTAATCGAAGCTTGTTCCTCTTCCGCCGTCATCCTGATATCTCGCGTGCTTCCCTCACTTCATTCATGTAATTGGACAAAGGAAAACAGGGGGATACTCACTCAGACGGCGAACCTTGTGAACTTTCACCTTTCTTACTCGAGCCAGAGGCCTTCTTTGCCTTCTTTAGCATGGCCTTGTTCTCATCTCGAAACACGAGGTCGAATTCGTCTTGGTATCCGGGGCAGTCTCGGCCGCTCTTTTGGCATTGGCCGCATGTTGGGCGTCTCTCGTCACACTGTATTGATGGTTAGCGAGCCATTCAAAGGGCATGACTGGTTTTGAAGCGTGGGGAGCGGATTATGGGGAGGAGGTAGTGGTGGCAAATAGTATGTACTTCCGAAGGGAAAAGCCGGGAGTGGAGTAAAATAACATACCTTGATCCTCCTAGTCTTGCACATCTGGCAACCCCTCGAAGGTTTTCCCGTATAAACCATGTTTGCTTTCTCACACCGACGAAAAAATATGCAAATAATTTAATCAGCGACGGCACAATGAGCTCGAAAATGTAAACGGCCAACGACAATTCGCCTCTTCTCCTAAGGCAGTAACAACAGCAAACCCTTCTTGGATATAAGTAACCCTTCATACGACTGGTCTTGACAATAGAGATACCACCACCAAGCCCAGCCGCGCTCCGCCTCTTGCACACGTCTTCCACTTCCCTCACTTAGCCTGCACTGGAGCCGTTTCTCTCCGGGGCGCTTTCGAAACGCAGGATTGGCAGTAGTGGCCCTGAACGCACAGTCGGGATCAGATTTGACGAATGCCGTCGGACAGGCCGACTTCCAAGTTAACGCGCGCCTTGTAATCAGCCTCCCTCCAATAAGATATCAAAGTCCCAAACAGAGAGGGTTGAAAGAAACCCATTTCGGCTCCAGCGGGCGGGCTTCGCAATTCTCACCCTCCGTTTCTCCATCTCGGACTAAAACTCTCGCAAGCTCTTCCCAATCCGGTTTAGCACCCCAACCCTTTTCCAACCTCATCGTGGCGCAGACTATATTACTCTCAGGCTCCCAGGCAGCAGTATTCAGACTTTTCTCCTAAAGCAATACCGATACCTGAGGCACTGACGCAATCGAGTACGCAATTCGCAATTCCGCATCACGAACTTGCTCGTATTCATCACGCGAAAAGAGACATGGGACGCCAAGAGTCGGGGATAGAAGAGCGTATAGGATACGGTATGGGACGGTGGTTGACATCATCATTCTATTCCATTTCTAGAAAACAGTCAGGTTCCCAATCGGAGCTAATTCTATAGGTCCAAGGCGTACCCATTGTATATTGAAGCCGGAGTAGTTCGCAAAACCCCCTTGCCCTTCATTCGACGCATCTTCAAAATATATTATTACTCTTATGGACACAGCCTTCTCGATTCCTCAGCTCTTTTGCGACCACTTGTATCTCCATGTTTAATAGCAAGTCCAAGTAAACCACTCTGACTCAACCATCTGCATGAGCTTTCAAACTTTCAAACTTTCTAAACGTAGAGTCGATCCATGGATGTGAACAGGGATACCACGTGTATATAAGCTTTCTAAAGGCTAAAAATAACTGCTCGCTTACACCAATGATGCTCATCATGCTCACAACAAGAGCTGAACAAGCTCCCCTTGGTTTCTACTTTGCACCATCAATGCTGCAAACCCTTATTACTTCCGCAGCCTATACCTGTGTTTCATGTGTTGTTTCTTCTATTATTATACAGTGAAGACTCAAACCAACCGACTAACCAATCACGCCAACGAATACGCCATTCCATCAGACCAAAACGCTGTGCGCCGACGAGGAAAAGCAGACTTCTTATGCTTGCCCGTTCGTCTCAGGGAGGCCAACTTCAGTGTTCTCCCCGCCCTCCGCCTCCATCTCATCGGGTGCCATTTCCTCTCGGGCTCCACCTTCATTATACTCGTGAATGATCTTCTTCCAGCCCAGTGGCTCTGCAGCGTCTTTGAGATACTCGATTGTCGGGAAGTAGTGCTCATTTTTCTTCATTGTTGCTACCCAAGGTACGTTGTCAAAGGTGATAACTTTGAGGCGGAAATACTCGTTGTCCGCGATCTTCTTAACTTCCTTCAGGAAGGCATCTAGGTTCGGAGTTGGGACATTGTTGACGTGTGTCAGGAAGTTCGTTGGTGCTAGCTAGATCCAAGGTTAGTAGGGTATTTAGATAGAGAATGGTAATAAAAAAGAGCAACTTACCCCATACATGTATGCAGGCGAACCACGAGCCCTAGTAGATATGTACACGTCGGAGTGAATCTTGCTGATTTGCTGCCTTACAGCTTGATGCGGCCTGTGAAGTGTAGCACCACAGAAGTTCACAACCCGATCTGTCTCAAGGTCCTCCGTTGGCACAGTCGGAACTTTCAATGACATCTCCTGCCGTTTCCTCACAACAACAGCGTCGAGGAAGTCATTGTTATACATGACATCGAGATCCGGTGCGCGAGTAATAAGCTTGCTGTTAAGAGTGAGAAGGATATCGCCTTCATTCAAGCCGTCTTCATGGCCAGAGTCAACCTTTCGAACCATGAAGAGTTGGTGGCGCTCCGGGTCTTCGATCTCAGTCTTCTCAATCCACTCCTCAGAAACCCCCATAACACGAGCCTGGCTCATCTGGACTGTCTGGAACTCGACGTTCAATATTCGCAGTTTCGGTGTTTTCCCACTTTTAATCTCATTCAAGACAGGGAGAATCATCGGGGTAGCTAGTCCTAGATGATATTCAACGTCTTTTCCACTGTGTGAAGTGCGCTCGCCGAGGTACGATAGCCACAGAGCTTGCACTGTTCCATCTTTTGCGATTAATACACCACAGGCGGAATGTGAAGCTTGGTTAGTGTCAACAGTGATAGCATCGAAGTTGGTTGCCCTATACCGAGGGGTTATAGCGCTAGCGGGTATCGCCACTGTGGTGATATCCGTCACTACAGTCTTCGCGACAACAGGGCGGAAATTTTGATTCAATCCGAAGAAGATTGTCTCCTCGCCTTTCTTGATGAAGTCGGTGGCGAATTTCGGTGTCTTGACCGGCGCATTGACGAGCGATGTGTCGTACTTGACGATGGCGTAGTTCTGAAGAGGGTGCAGGAAAACAACTTTTGCATCGACGAAGATGGAATCGGCAATGATAAGTGATATGTCACAAAGATCATATGGTATGAGAGCTCGCGACACAAGCACCAAGCCTTGCTCGGCATCTACGACTAAACCATAGCCTTGCTTGTTCATTTTCGGGAATCCATCAAGTTTAACGGGCATTGACACGTGGACGCGAATAAAACTGCGAACAATATCCACGGCCTCTGGGTAACTTGAGCTCTCCATTCGGATGAATTTGGCCTTCCGTGTGATGGGAGGTACTGCTGGAATAGCTTCTGCAAGAGGGCTGAAATCCCACAGACCTGTTATATCATTTCGCTTTGCTATTCTCATCTGCGCATGCCAATGTCGATCAATCGACGTAATGCTGGTGTTTGCTGTGTGCAGATCGCGGAGGTGCTTGTACACAATGACTACTCGTTTCCGATCGGGAATTTTCCTCATAACTTCAATGAAGGTATCGAGGTTAGGTGTTGGGTGATTGTCAACTTCTTGGACCAACCATCCAGACGCATATCCATCGGCGAATCTAAAGGAGCCTGCTGCTTCGCACACGTAGACGCCAGCGTCCTTAACCGAAATTGCATAAAGTCGGGCTTGCTGGTATGAAAGATCGTGGAACGATGCTCCAGCGACAGATACAAAGCGATCAGGGCTGATATCATGAAGATTGGCTACATCCAATTCAATGTTCATATCTTCGCCTGCGCGTTGAATTGTAATCGCGACCTTCTTGCCGACACTGTCATCAAGGATGGAGTCAAGTCTAACGAACTGTGTTATGAGCTCGCCGTTAACCTTTATTAGAACGTCTCCCTCCTCGATATGTGATGACGCAGGACCTTGAGGAAGAACGACCTCAGCTACGAGCATGCCAGTCTCTTTAGGGAACTTGGTCCGAATAGCCTTCTCTGACTCGGAGGATAAGCCAAGCCTTCGACACTCGTCAAATGGCTTCAGTATCCACTGAACCTGAATGGTTCCCCTAGTCACAGGGTCTCCTTTCCTGATCAGCTCCAGAGCTCGTAGGGGTCGGTCCAGAGGTAAGAAATAATCGGTTGCCGCTCCGTCAGCCCTTCCGCCAGCCTGCAACGCCACAGCATAGCCGTCCTTGTTGACGACAGGGCTACCAGAACTTCCTCCACTTGCCGCAGCCGCAGCTTGAATGTAGTTTGTGTTGAAGTCAGAGTATCCCTCGCCGTATTCGGGCGCATTGCGGTCCAATCGACTGATCACTCCAGACAGAATGCTCAGTTTCTCTCCAGCATCGTTTCCCACGACGCGAATTTCTACACCAACTTTGGCCAAATCGGGGCGGAGTTCTAGGGAGGATACAGGCATGTACTTTATGACCTTGGGGTCAAATCGAAGGATTCCGAAGTCATGCACAGGGTCGCGGTAAACGGGGTATACATCGCACTATAGAAAGGAATTAGCTGCTGATGTAGCATCACAAGGGTCCGGCTTGCGTACCTCTTCGTGATTATCGAAGATGCAGTAACCAATAAATGGGCCTGCGCCGACGACGTGCTATGTATATGTTAGCCCCTTCTTGCACAACTAATGCAAGTTACGCACTCTGTTGGTAAGAATATATCCTCGTTCTGCATCTACAACGAATCCGGTAGCCTCGGAGGACACAGCGGGATCCGTGTCGAAGGAGCACGTTTGACAGAAGTGTATCGAGACGACGTTTTTCACAACGCTCTCTATCATCTTCTGCCACTCAGCTGTGTCGTGAACTGCGCCTGGGATGATGGTCGAGGGGAGTTCATCCAGGTTGTCCTCCAGGCTGATGGATGGAGTGTCATCCATTGCTTGAAGCTCGGGGCTTGTTGCAACGTAGGCGCCGTTACGGGTGTGCGCGTCGCTTTCGGGCTTGATTTGCTTCATCGGACGGTCGTTGGAAGGGGTGGGTGGCTGCTTGCGCTTTGTGGTGCGGGCATCTGTGCTATCGCCATTCTGGTCCATGGGCGAGGAGTTGATGTTTGCGATGGTGTGGAGGCGATGGGCGCGGGTAAATGCAACAGGCTGGTAACGGAATAGACAGGTGACAAGTGAGCGCGACGGAGAGAGGGGGGGAGTGTGCCGCGCGGAGGAGGACGGTGAAGCTGTAAGCCTGGTCGCGAAACTTCTGCTGGAGGCAAGTAAAGAGGTTCGGCCAAGGAGCATGAAAAGAAGAAGGCAGCGCCGGGGCGACTACCAATGCTATCGGGGACGGGAAGAGGGGCAGGCGCAAACAACGAGCGGGAGGGAGAAGAGTAATGACGAACGCCTCCGTACAGATTCACAGCAATGGGGTTGGCTTCATGCAAAATCAGAGCAGGGTTCACCCGGCTGCACTCCGCCGCCAAGCAGCAACTCCCCGTTCCTTGCAAGGCACAACCTCAGCCCGACAACATGTCACAGCCTCGCACCAGAAACACCTCAATCACACCACTGCCACCCGGTGGCAGCTAGAGTGGAGTGCATTGGTAGTGCGAGGGCAGATTTGGTGTACTCTTGAGTCCAAAACAACTGGCAACGCACCTTGTTGATGCTTGCCTCTCTGCACACCTATCTTGTAGGATTCGGGAATTAGCATATAATGGAGAGAAAAGAAGAGCATTCTGAGAGGATAATGACACTATGGTTTGCGAATGCGTATATTCCAAGTACCAGGGTCAGCCATAAGCAGTACACAAGAGCTGCCGCTGTACCATTCTATCTCCCGTACAGGCAAGGCAGTACATAATAATTATTCAGGGAAAAAAATCCCCCAAAAAAACCGCTTGCGGGAATCAAATTCAAATTCGCTGCATCAACTAACACACTCCTTCTTCCTACCCATCTTTTCTTCCTCGCCCCCTCTTCGTCCCTAAAACAACAAACTCCCTATCATGGCCCCCCCAAGCACACCCACCGCAAGCGGTGCCCCCAGCCCGCCACCATACCCATATCCCGGCTGTCTCCCATATGGCCCAACTGGCCTCACAAACCGACTATTCGGATCAGCATACGGGCCCTGCTGATACGGATTCCACCCTCTAGCTCCCATAGGTGCCCTAGGCCCACTCGGCGGCTCAATATACACATCGCGTCCCTGGGCGTCCTTGCAAAGAAATTGCGGCTGCCCAGTCTCCAGGGCACGGATCATGGCTTGTCGAGCCTGCATATGAGCAATATAGGCGCGACGTTCCCCTTCTTCACGCTTACGGCGCTGTGCTTCGCGCTCCGAGTGTGTGGTCGATGTTAGTTTATCTTTCATTTTGCGGCCAAATTTATGGATTCCCTTTGGCTGCTCATCTTTTGGTCTCGCGGACAGCTTCGAGGATGCATGGCCATGACCTCCCTCCTCGTCATCCGAACTCTCAGCCGCGAGATCGTCTAATGTCATACTCCTATGCAGGCGGCTATGTTTCCTCCTCTCTTCTGGACTTAGGGTAGCGAGAAAATCTGGGTCGTCGTATGGATGCACCCATATAGATCTCGGCGGATTCACGTTTGTGTCGACGAAGAACTGGTGTCGCTCCCGTACATCGAATGATCTGACCCAACCAGGTGGAAGCGATCTATTCTCGTCTTCCATGCTGCGTCTCCGATCAGGCGGAATGCCATTTCTTGTTGTGTTTGATGACGGCCCATCAGTCGAAATACGTGCTGGGGTTGCCGAACCGCTTGTGTGGACAGCATCTTCATAAGACGGGGGCGGTGCGAAGGTGTCTGGGTGGTCTGGTACATGTGATCTCGACATGTTCATCTAGAGGGGGGGTAGTCGGGGTTCAATTAGTTGGTTGGGGATTTGTATTGTAGTGAAAAAGAGGACAAATGGTAGGTTGACAAGCAGTGTTAGTGTTGAATACAAATCGAGGGTTATATGAGGGATCGTCTGTGAATTAAAGAAATGATGAGGCCATCCATTATCTTCTTTCGGACATACTAAGAATGCCTACTGTGGCTTGGTTTGGAACCCCGATGATCGTTCATGACGTTTTCTCAAGTATGTGGCTGTGCACACTTTCACCACGTGCACTTTTTCAGCATTACAAACGGAGCCTTTAGGATGTTGATTTAGCTATTAATTGTTAAGCTCATGGTTGCATTCACATAAAGAGAGAAAAAGAAAGCACAAGTTGTCTGGCGGAGGCACTGCGTTAGCACATGTCATGATCACAAGCAAAATGTTGAGCGTATATTGATCCATACAACCAAGGCGTAGAGGCCATGGCGGTAAGATAACATTGCTATCTTCCTAGTCTTAGCTATGCGGTATCCTCTTCGACCGATCCTTTCGGCCCAAAAGTGTTGAAACTCTCCAAAAACGCCGGGCCTATTGCAAGGCCGAATGCCCATCGCGCCCTGCGATCGCCCTGATCGTAGGTTCTCTATATTTGACTCGGGAAAAGCTTTCCAGATGATGAATGCAGAAAACCTTTTGAAAAAATATCAAGGGTATATCCCTTCCCGACGCCGAACTTGTTGAAAGACGATTTTTGCCCACCATAGATATGTATATCATATCGTCATTAATCTTAACCTCGTGGATGAAGTTGATTCATCCACTCATGCGTACATAATTGTACAATTAGAACTTCAGCTCCTTGGGTTTCTCCCAAGTGAACTCTTGGTTAGTGAAGTGGCCGTTTCGGGCCGTAGTGTTGTAGATGGGGTTCGTCAGGTTGAGCTCCTTGACGATGACACCCGGGCGCAGGTCAAAGTTATTCCGGATAATCTCGACAAGCTCCTCAGAAGACTTGTCTGAGGTTCCGTAGGTCTCGACGTAGAGAGACAGGGGCTCGGAAACACCGATAGCGTACGAAAGCTGCACGCAGGTACGGCGAGCCAACTTTGCGGTAACGAGCGACTTGGCGATCCATCTGGCGAGGTATGCGGCAGAGCGGTCGACCTTGGAGTAGTCCTTTCCAGAGAAAGCACCTCCACCGTGAGCTCCCCATCCACCGTAGGTGTCGACGATGATCTTGCGGCCGGTAAGACCGGCATCACCCTGGGGCCCACCAATGATGAAGAGACCGGAGGGTTGGATCTGGATATAGTTAGAGCATGAAACACACTAGTGGGGTTGAAAGCATACGTGGTAGGTAGTGTTCTCGTCAAGGTACTTGGCAGGAATGACCTTCTTGATAATCTTCTCCTTGATCTCCTTTCGGAGTTCTTCGGTGGTAATGGCCTCGCTGTGCTGGGCCGAGACGACAACCGTGTCAACACGGATGGGGACAACGGCACCACCATCGTGACGGTACTCGACAGTGACTTGCGTCTTGGTGTCGGGTCGCAGCCATGGAAGGGTTCCGTCATTGCGGGCCTCCTTCATGGCCGAGTTGAGCTTGTGGGAGAGGAGGAGGGTCAAGGGCAGCAACTCGGGGGTCTCGTCGGTGGCATAGCCAAACATGATACCCTGGTCACCGGCACCGAGGTTCTCGAGCGCCTCCTCGTAGTGCAGGCCCTGGGCAATGTCGGGCGACTGCTGCTCAATGGCGACCAGCACATTGCAGGTCTTGTAGTCGAAGCCCTTTTCGGAGCTGTCGTAGCCAATGTCCTTGATGGCGCCACGGATGATCTTCTGGTAGTCGAGGTGGGCCTTGGTGGTGATTTCACCAAAGACCATGACCATGCCGGTCTTGGTGGCCGTCTCGCAAGCAACCTTGGAGAGCGGGTCCTCCCTCAGGCAGGCATCGAGGATGGCATCGGAGACTTGATCACTGTCGGGCACAGTCAGCGAACGTGTCCAGACACAGACATACACACACAAGTGTCGTTGGTATTGGCCGCTACTGTGCGAGCACCGAAATACTCCGGGTGCGAGTATCCGGAAACGTCGAGCGAGTGTGCAGAGGGCGTCCGGTTTCAGACAAAGAGGGGCATGGGAGGCACTGACCAGATCTTGTCTGGGTGGCCCTCGCCGACAGACTCGGAGGTGAAGAGAAAGGTACCCTGGGCGGGGCGTTAGGAACGAAGCTGCGCTGCATTGGGCTTGCTGGAGTGTACCTTGTGGCCAGTATGGGTGACGCCGTTGACGCCGTTGGTGCCGTTGGTAGCAGGCATTGTGCAGGTGGGCGAGCGGGTGTCAAGAAGAACTTAGTGTAGGACTTGCGACCGGGTGAGGAGGGGGGAGCTGGAGAGGAGGGCGAGGAGG
>JAAZQE010000691.1:0-16110 GCA_013620735.1 Clavariopsis aquatica
CCTCCACCCCCTGACCTCTCCGGCTTGCCCGTCTTCCTCACATTGTCATCATCGCTGTCAACATCCATCTCATTATCCTCAGCATCCTTGCTCTTCCTGTTACTGAATTTCAGCTTGCCCTTCTGCCCGCGCTGTGCAGCGTCTCGGCCTCGAATAGCATCAACGTATGCATTAATACCTGCTTCGAGGCTCTCGTTTTCTGCTGCGGGATCAACATCCATCAACACATCTCCATCATCGTCTTTACGGGCCCCCTTTTTGGCCTTAGATTTCGATTTCGATCCCTCTTCCTCCGAGTCTGAGCCGAGAAGCAGTTTTCCTGACTCCACATCTCTCTTTGCCGTTGTCATTTTCTGGGGTATCCTGCGTTGTCGTAATGGTTTGGTAGATGAGATATTACCCAGCGCTTTTTTGGAAAGAAGATCGAGTGGTTCGTCCTCATCTTCTATGATATAGGTTTGACCACCTTTTCCAGTCCTTCCATTTGTCTTCTGACTTTGATTTTTGACGAATTCATCTTCCGAGTTGTCGTCTCCACTATCCTCGCTTTCGCTCCCATAGACGGCTTGATCGTATTCACTCTCAAACTTGCCTTTTGGTTTCTCTCTCGGTCCATCTTCGCCACCATCTTCAGCATTGAGCTTCTTCTTCTTACGCGCCTCCCGTGTCTTGCGAATGTTTGTGATAAGCTTCCGATCTTCTACTGGACATGCACGTTCCACCTCCTCTGCGCCGAATTTGCGCACCATGCGCTCGACAATGTGCTTGACTTTGGCTTTGAAGTGAGCTTTGTGTTCATGACTCCAGACCATGAGATTTTTTAGCAGACTGCTAAGACGCGGCTTGATGAGAATTTCTGGAAGAGAAACGACTTCGACTTTAACGAAGCCTAGAACGCTCTGCACAATTTCGCGATTCGGATTTTGTAAAAAGATATCCATGAGGTCTAGGAGATTTTGTATGGTTTCTTCCGACACTCTAGAGTGGAATTCATATAATATCCGCGTAACTGCGGTAATAGATGCAGAGATCATGTGCGGTGTTGTGGCTGCGAGACCAGCCGATACCATGGTGAAATACTCGTCTAGTGTTGCTTTAACCCTTGGTGCATCTGCAGGCATCTCCGGAACTTTGGATTGCACCACGATACCACCTGCAGCCATCTTTTCGCCCATGGCTACAAGGAGTCCGTATGCCGCTTCTCGAGCCTTTTCATTAACCTCCTTGGCAGATATCACCACCTCAGAGAGCACCGAAGGAATAAAGTGGAGTTCGGTGTCAGGCATGTATTCGATGATTCTGGAAATAGCCATCAGTCGGTCTCTACGAGATGGGGCGGATGCCTTGTCGGCACTTTCTAGGATAAGTTGTTGAAGTTCTACGCTCCGTTCTTGTAAGGCGGTTTTACCAATATCTGATTCGGCAAGTCGAGGAATTAGCTTATATGCTTTCTTTTGTAGCTGTGGGTCGTCGTCTTTGTTGATCATGATACTAGCTTTTTGAAAAAGAGATGGGAAGCTTTCGCGGGGAAGGTAAGCGGATATTGTGATGACCAGATCCATCAGAGTGTGGCTCATGGGTGGCATCTTGTTGTGTGATTTATCTAGCTTTTGCTTGTCCGCTTGTGTCTGCGGACCAGTCTCTGCGAGTGCGGTATCGAGGCTGGTCACCACTCGCTCAAATGTCTCCATTAATTCCTATAAAATTTATTAGAAACCGTGATAGATAAAGAATATGGGTTTTCTATTTTGCTCACTTTATGCGGCACGATGCTCAAGTATGCATTAATAGTCTTAAGAATGGTACCCCGGTACTGTGGCAAAGTCTCTGTGTAGACATTGAAAAGGACAGCAAGCATATTGGCCGCAAATCCGGCGAGATGATCCAAGTTGTTTTTCGCATCCAGTTTGGAGATTCTAGCTTGGGAGATAAGATCCTCTTCACCCTCCAACTCCACAATGGCCTTGTTGCTGTCCACCAAATGTTGGAGGCCTCTGCAAATATCTGTCCGTAGATCAGGCTGGAGATAAAGCACATTCGCCAACATTTCTGCGAAAGACTGATCAAACGCTGCTATTAGATCTGTTGGCAAGTCACAATAACCAGGCAAAATGGACCATATCTGTTGAACAACAGTCTCAAAGACTTTGACTTCCATGGTCTTCTCCTTCTCACCGTGATCAATGACCTTTTGATAGAGCACTTGGCTTAGAGGTACCATCTCAGACCTGAAATGAGCCAACTTGGCACTGTGAACCGAATCACGAAGGAGTGGTAGCATCCAGACTCGGCCTGCTTGTCCCGGAGGTGGTCTCGGCAGATTCAAAGGAAGGATATTGAGAACAACGTCAGGTCCCATTGCCCCAATTGCACTTGAAACAACTGCATCAGCCTCTTTCTTCCCAGCAAATGATTCGTTACTCCTCAACTCCCCAACCACTCTCACCACCGGCCTCATAATAGGATCAGAGCGCCAGCGTAGCGTCTCTAACATTGAGCATAGCATGTTGAAAACCTCCATCCATGCGACCTGGAACTTGACGCTCAGGAGGTCAATCGAGACTTTTGCTACTTTCTCTAAGACCTTTTCATCATAGATTGACGGATCCAGAATCACACTATCCGGGATTAGATTAGCAAGAAAAGAAATTAAGCACTCAGACGCTGAAACACGGATGTTGTGGGAGGGAGAGGTAAGGAATGCAGATATCATAGTGAATAGTTCAGGAAGCTTTAGGAAGGTGTCCTCAGGCTCGATTTGTGCCGAAATTTCGTATCCTCGCGATATAACGGCGATCCATGGAGGAAGGAGTTGCGAATCGCTTTTTGAAGGCTCAAGCTCTGAGAGAACCTCGAGAAGACGTGGTAGCTTGGCGGAGGAGACCTCGTCTGCCATGCCAGCAAAAATAACCTCGAAGATTTCGAAAGCGGCCATGGTCAAATACTCGCTGCTTGATCTCGAGATGTTCAGCAACAACTCGCAAAGCACATCGATTTTTCTGCTTGGCCAGCCCCCAGAAGCGGATGCAACTGTCTTGATCAATTGCAAGGCATGGATGAGGCCTGGCTCATTGCTTTGTCCGTCTTTATTCCCTTTGTGCTTCTTTGATTTACTTGCAGCCTCAGCAATATCCTTCAACATCTTCAATGCAGTTTCGGCGCACATATCTGCAGCAGGGTGGTCTAGCGACGGACTTGGAGGTGCATGTGCGAGAACCTTTGCCAACGCATCTTGAGCCCTCTTCCTAACTTTCGGTCGGTGATCTATGGCAATCTGTAGAAGCCCGGCGACTGCGCGTCGAGGACTAATCTGAGTCTGTGGGAGTTCCCAGGCCCGAGCATCTTGTACGATCAACAGAGACTCTAAGCAACCTATGGAAGATCTGAGAAGCGGTGCTTCAGCATCTGGATGTGTGAGGGCGGGCGCAAGACTCGTAAGGATTTCGGAAAACTTGGAACGTAACAGTGGTGCGGGGACGTGGGGTGTAACGAGATCGAGAAGGTAAATGACAGCGGAGGCAGTTTCCTTGTTTGAGATTCCCTGAGAAGTAATCTGGAGGCCGAGGAGTGCTAGGAGAGCAGCAAAATATCCAGTTGGTGTGAATTCGGACTTTTGTTGGCGGAGCGTGTCTTCAATTGCGGAGAGCACCACTGCAGTCTGAGTTTAATTTAGCAGGGCGGAAGCCAGATAAATTTGGATAGTAAACACACCTGGGCAACACTCTGAAGCTTTGGGGAGTTCCGAATTTTGGTCAGCCTCTCCTCGAGCGACATGATGGGCGATATTGTCGAGGCTTGTCAAGATGGGAGAATTACGCCGAACAAAAAGTTCGCGCACAAAAATGTTTTTGCCAGGGCGGTGAGAGCGGGCTACCAGTATCGATAGACGACAACGTCACGTGAACGGCTCGGAGCTCTGCTATATTCTTGGCACTTTCCCCAATACTTTTTGAACGGTCTCTACAGTTAAGCTCTAAACAAAGGAAATGAAAGCAATCTAGTCTATACATCTAGTTTTATATGAATTCTATACTTTATTCCTAGCCCCACGCTAATTTAATACAGATACCTAGAGTAACAACGGATTAACAAAAATGTTAACAAGGAAAATCACATCCAAACACGCAGGAGTACTACCGAAATTCGATATATAACACAGGATACACAACCAAGATCAATTTCCCAAACTCTCACAACTCTCGAAAAATAAAAACAGGGTATAGACGACGACGACTGCAAACATTACCACCATCTGGTACTCATACATGCCGCCAAGATGCATAAGCGATACCACCCCATCCGCCCATCCACCAGCACCATGCCAGGCCATCCAAAAGTGAAGCAACAATATAAGAAGGTAGGACTAGTAGTCGAAGCCGTGGCGTTGCTACCACCAAGTACCAAAAAAGCAAAGCTCATAATGTATCTAAAGTATACTGCATCCAATACAATTCCGAATATACACAATCCAAGATTAAAAAGGTCCTACTCCTCCATCAGGGTATCATCCACACCGCGTCCCTTGACGCTGTTCTTGCTGCTCTTCTTTCCAATGTGCAGCAAACTCAACCTCTTCCTTACACTACTCCCCCTCTTCTGGTGATCTGATTTTTCACTCTTCACACTCTTGCTCGTCTCGGGTCTTGAATCGATGCTCTGACTCCGGCTCTGAGCCTGACTTCCACTTCCGCTGTGACTCACTGGGAATGCGGGCAATGCTTCTAGAGGCGGCGATGTTGGCGCTAAGAAGTTTAAACTCAATCGATGCTTGTTGTTCTCTTTACCACGACTACGTGAAGAAGCTCTGCTAGAGACAGCGTCGAGAAGATCTTCCGCAGCGGCTTGCTTCTCAGCTTTAAGTTCTGCCTTTGTGGGCTTGTGTTCCAAACTCTCGCTGGTTGCCCCCTTGAAGAATGCGAGACTTAGCCGTTTCTTGTCTTGTCGTACGGGGCGCTCTAACGCTGGAGATTTCACTCTCGCACCGTTTGCGTGGTTTTGCTGAACAAATGTCGGACTTGCTCTCAAAGGCGATGCGACAGCAGAGGGAAGCCATGAACTTGTTGGTGAACGCATCAATGGTCCAGTATTGACGGGCATCAGAGCTGCCAGTTCTTGTGCATACGCTATTTCGAATCCTGCAAGACTATTAGTCAATAAACTAGCTATTGGAAAAGGGAGTACATACGCTGCGTTAGATCTGCTCTAGTGGCTTGCTGAGCAGGTCTCGAATACAATGCTAGGCAGCGTCGGATGATCAAGGCGTAGTCGGTCAAAGTAACCTTGAGAGCATTCTCTAATAGGTTAGGGCCACGGTCCTCCTCATTATCCTCATCGTCCGATGCTATCGAGTCGCGAGGTTTTGGTAAAAGGTCGTGGTAGTTAGAAATGCTAGTGTCAGCAGCAGTATCCACCGCCATATTCAGTTCTTGCGTCAAAGATGCCATGGCCGAGTCCTCTCCTTCAATAATTCTCTTCTCGATTGCAATAAGCTCCACGGCTTTACGTGATGTGCGCTCAATGGCGGTCTGAAGAGGTGTTAGGGTCACAGTCCCGACAGCGACAATTTCACTTCTCCTCAAAATAGTAGGGAAGGCCTCAGCGGTGGTGTATACTGTCTTTTCGACAGTGATTTCTTTCGAAGTCCCGTCGGTAGCAGTTCGACGAGATGCTGTTGTGAAGTGCGATGGCTTGGAGAGTAGGTAATAATCTCTGATGGATTGAGCAACCTTGGCACGTTGATAGATAGGATGCATGAGATCCTTCTGAGGGCTCACAGGAAAGATCTGCAAGTACTGGCCTTCTACATCTTGCTCTGTCCCTGGTGTGAGGATTTGAGCTGCGGGATGATGTTGTTGCATGCGATCCGTAAAAGTTGCTAATCGATCGGTCGCAGTCCCTTCGAATATAAAATGCTTGTCTCGTAATCCCACAGGAAAACCCAAACCTTTGTATACAACTCGGAAATAGCGAGGATTATGCCGGTCTCCCTTCGCAATGCTTTCATAAATGGTCGCCATAGCGTGTTGGGTCCTAGCCAGTTTGGCGAAGTCAAATACATTGTGCTCGTATTGGGTTGCAAGTTCCATGTATGTGCCCAGTGCATTGTCCCAGGATTGTCCATTCTCATAGTAGCTAATCATTTGAAAATAAAGTTGCTCTTTCCTTTCAAACGATGACTGTGAGGGGAAGTTTGGTTCGAATAAAGGCTCAACAACCGTTGTCGAATCCCATTCGTAAAGTTCAGCGTGGAGGCGGAGAGCGAGACCTGCCTCTGTGTAGTTTTGGGAATTGGCTTGAAGTTCAACCAATTGATGAACGTAGCGGATATATATGTCCTCTTTTTGCATATCTTTCAAGAACTCCATCAGATGTAGAGTGTCCATGATGTGGAACACCTCACCAACGGCCTCAGTACTATGTACGGCAACTAGCAGATCCAGCAACTCGTCAATAGTGGTGATGAGATTCTTGACTGCAACGAATATCGGCTCGTTTGGATCCTGGGCAAGAGGCTCAAACAAGTCGATGAGTTCTTGGATAAAATGCTTCTGTAGAACCACCTCAGTCAGATACTTCGATTTGAATAGTCGGTCCAAACAATCGATCATTTCAGCTTGTATCAATGCTAGGTCTTCGCTCAAAGTCCACTCGCTCACAATCATGGTTTGTAGCACTTCGATAGCAACGCTACGCAACCCTTCGTGTACACTGAGACACAGCTCGACTATCGGAGCGACCAAGCCGGGAACATATTGCACTTGGAAACCACCCATATTCTCAAGACCGTACTGTTTCTTGTCTTCGGCGCTCGTCTCCCATCCAATGGCTTCCCAGCTGCGCTGCAGGAGGTCGGCGCCATGCTCACGCACATCGCCTGCAATCTTCCAAACTGCACGCCGTTTTTGCTCGGGAAATGTCTCGAGAGCGAGCGCATCACTGCCAACAAGCTTCAACAGTGCATCGAAAAAAGTACGCCAGAGCTCCGTATTAAATTGATCCGCGTCGTCGGGATGGGGCAGGAAAGAATCGATCATGATACTAGATAGCTTTTCAAGAGATCGCATTGTTGCTTTGTGATGATAAATGTGAACACTAAGCCATGTGCTGGGGAACGCCTCGCAGTCCAATATCGAAATGTATACTTGAAGCGCAGAAAATAAGAAGTCGGTGATGTCTTCCTTGGGCCAGTCGAGGTGAATGAGTGTGGGAAGACTGGACATGGCAGCAAGTACTGCAGAGATTTCAACCATGGCCTCATCGAATGAAGCTTCGGTGGTTGTTGGGCGAGACTGAAACGGATAGGACGTGGGGAACAGAAGGGATAGTGTCCTCTTGGCTGGTCGAGGGGTTGCTTGAATCACACGATACGATTCTACTAACTTTGGGATATATTCGCAGGCTTCTTGTCCTAGCTCTTCAACTTGAGAAGCGACGACGGAGCAACAAAGTCGGACCTGGTCCTTCCACTGATCGGTTATAGTGTCTACCTTGCCCCAGTGAGGTGCGAGCCATTTGACCGTGTTGGAGAGAAGCACACGTCGGGTATCTGGTGCTTTGAAAACATCAAGTCCGGTTAGATGATGGATTAGCAACAATTTATACAAGATCAGCTTCCCTTGTGCCCCAGAGCCCGAGTCGATAAACCCGGAAGATAGTTCTAAAATCTCTATCGGAGACATGGATACCGACAGCTCGGGAAGCCAGGTGTGGAAATTTTGAACAAGGATAGTCTTAGTTCCAATGAGCACGGGCGATGAATTTCTCATGAGTGCTTCGAGCGACTTGAAGATGGTCTGCAAATCTTTGGTAAATGTTGGCTGTCGGCTTGTGATACCAATACCGGCTTCCTTCTCCATCTGTTGTTGCCTAGCATTCATGATGAACTTGAGAATGTGCTTTCCGACTTTGAATGTTGCACGTAAACGCCGAGAGCACTCTGGTTCCACCGGATTGGCCAACAATCGGGTGTAACTCCGGACTAAGCACGATGTCGCGAAGGGGTAGTTGAATCTCTGCTCGGCGTATTGATCCACCAATGGGCCAAGTTTGAAGCGTCTGTCGTGGACAATACCCAAGACAATGACGAGAGCATTGAAAACAAGGTCCTCGTACTCATCGCTTCCGGCATACTCCACAAGTATTTCGAACAAAGCGTCGAAAACTTCGTTCAAGAGTTTTACAATCTCAATTTCCGGGACAAAGGGAAATCTTCGAAGCAGCCCGACTAATTCTCCTGCCGCCTGATCTCGCCACTTTAGAAGGCCAAGGAGATTGGGATCTTGTGAATATTTGGTGCTGCATAAGTATGTTCTCAGATGCAGAGCCGACATTGGGCCCATGACTTGTTCGTCCTTTTTACGTGCGCTCCAAGGTAGCCCAAGATATGCCCCTTTTCCAGCAATCATGCTAGAAGTGTACTCATCGTAACGGTAGAGCGACAAAGAGTGTTCACCGTCTCGAATAAAGGCGTCTTGATTCCACAGTGGCATCCAGCAGAGGGCGAAGGGAAATCCAGGAGCATCAGCTACACTCATGACAATATGCGACCCTGGAACATCTTCGGTTTTGATGGCAAGTCGAACCGTCAAATTCCAGCTTTCACCTCTTTCTACCGCCGTTGTTCGCCAGGCAGTGTGTCCGGCGCTGTTACTCGATGGATAGATGCATCCTTCAATGCGTTCGCCATTAGATTTCCGGACTTCAATTGTTAACTGAAGATTGCCCATTGGTGAAGTCTGGGCTAGAGGAACCGTGCCAGACTTGGGATGAGCAAGGAATGCATTTTTGGGAAGGAATGGTTCCACAAGAGTGAGATATATGTCGCTTCGGGATTTCGTTGGTGCGCCCGAGAAGCCAATTTTTCGTGTTTGTTTGATATTGTGAAGCAGAGTTGGGGTCGCCTCAACCAGCTTCTCTGCATCTGGATTTGCAAAAGCTTTCAGGTGCACTGTAATGCGACTGATTTGCGCATTCTGTCTATATCTCCCATTAGGACTGGGGAAGATCTCCGTCAAGATCTCATCCCAGTCACCGTCTTCCTCAGAAGGTTCGTCGAATGGCATAGGAGGAGACCATAGCGTAACCGTTTGATCGGCTTCCGATTGAGCACGCATTAGAGCATCCACACGGAAGACGCCAACAGCGACTGCTCTCTTTATCGTTTTCTGGTCTCTCGAGGATGCTCTCATTTTGGCTGCCGAGGACTCGGGTTGGGCGTCGCTGGTCTGGGCTTGTTTCGGATCAACACTCGCCGTGGCCGCTTCTGCCGCACTCAAATTAGAATGATTCGATGCTTTGCG
This sequence comes from Clavariopsis aquatica, assembly GCA_013620735.1. NCBI lineage: Eukaryota > Fungi > Ascomycota > Dothideomycetes > Pleosporales > Clavariopsis > Clavariopsis aquatica. The sequence goes on from JAAZQE010000691.1 coordinate 9,300, forward strand.
TTTCGCGCCAAACATCACGCTACGTCTCCCACCTTTAATGCTACCAAATTGTGATGGTTTCAATGTAGGAGTAACGCTCGAGGTACTCTCTCTTGGTGTGGAATTCTGCCCTGGATTCGTGGTCCCAGTTCGGAATGGTTCGTTGCAAAGTAATGTAAACACAAGATAGAGACTAGAAGCAGACCCTGCCCCTTCGCCAATGTCAGTTGAGCTGAAATCAACAAACAATGACTTTAGTTTTTCTCCTGTTAGTGGAACCGCCGTTCCGTCCCGAGCAGTCAAATCGAAGGAGTACACTTCAGAGAGTGGCTTCAGGGCTGCGCCGGGTGCTTTCAAGCACAGATGCATGCTCACCTGAGCGGCACCTTGCACAACGTCACCTACGACCTGTTTCAAGTTGACAAAGAGGTGGTGCAAGTTGTGCTCGTCGAGGTGAGGTACCGGTCGCCCATCTAACAAGCTCATCATGGACTGTAGTTTGGTAATTTCGATGGCCGAGTCGTCACATGTCAATATGCGACCGCGCTGTGAAGGGCTTCGCACTATGACGTCTCCGCAGAGCATCTTGTTACCCGTCACCAGGTCCCAAACAGTTGTTTCGCGTACCTTTTCTAACTCTTTTGCGGTCAAGACTTTGTGCAACAGCTGGCGTCGCGCCGTGTCCAATCGCTGAACTAGAGCCGACATTTTGTCCAGCGAGCTGTATCTCCTCGCTAACAGCAACTCGTGTAATTTGGTCGAGTGCCATTCACGCAAACAGGACGCAATTTCGTCAACCAATGGCTCCTGGGCAGATGTTGGGGTCTCGTCGCCGATTTTGAGCATGGGTACTGGTGCAGGTGGCCTCGGTGCAGTGGGATCATATGAGGTTTGGGAGACGGGAGACAGAGGTAGCATGAGCTGCTGGAGGTGATCGGAGCGAGCTGTCCACTGTGATCCAAGGCTGCCGGCGCGCTTCTTGGTCGACCGTTGTCTGGAGAGAGGGCGGGATGCAGAGGAGGGGAGGGCTGGGACCTGGTCGGTTCTAGAGGTTCTTTTGGCATGGGCAGCAGTGCCTTTGGCAGGTGTAGGCGTAGCACCTGTGCTATCTGTGGGAGTAATTATGCCGTTTGTGCCATGCTCGCCATGACTACCACGCGAAATTGGTAGTTTCTCGGGTCCGTCCGAAACACTCCCGGCCTGTTTGCCGTCACCCAGCACCTCGCGCACCTCGACGCAGCACCGTGGAAAGATGCCCGAAAACACACGTGCCTCAAGCGTCTGGCCCTTGACGCTCGTCAGGCCGGCCAGTAGAGACGGCGGGGCCACCAGATAGCCGCGATACCAGGCGCCATCCTTTCCTCCTTGCTCAATTATGTACAGCTCGTCGCCGATTTCGAGGGGCAGGTCGGCGGGCGACGAGGGCTGAAAGGGATAGACGCAGACGGCGAAGGCGATCCGCGGGAGTGGCCGCCAGCCAGGCATTGCACCAGTCTCCGACTTGATGCGCTATCCAAGACTGTGAGGGCGCGCGAGCATCACGAGCGGACGCGTCGACGAAGGGTTGTCGCACGCAATTGCAGCGGGGCAGGGCGGAGAGGGATGCGCGAGTAGCAAGGCCAGTGGGCGTGAAGGGGATGTTTCTGATGGGGGTGTTGTGTTGCGGGATTGGATCAGGAGCTGGGTACAGCAGTCTGGACGCCGCAGCACCACCGAAGATGCGGAGACGGGGCGTTGGGAGCAGCGCTGGCAACGGGCGAGGCGTGCAATTGAGCAGCGGCGGGACGTGTGGCGGCGGGAGAGATGGCGATGGAGCGTGTCAGAGGAGGGTTCTAGTGATGGGTGCGACTTGGAGGGTTGTGTGTGTCAAAAAACCTTCCCGTTGCTGCTGCCCCCCGGCCGTTCCTGCAGACGCACGCCGCCATCCAGCCCTGAAGCTAGGCGCACGGACGGGGGCCTCAACATTCACGCCCGTCAGCACACCACAGCTCGTGCCATCTCGCTCCGATCCACTGCTGCGTCTCCATGCCACCGATCCCTCAGTGCAGCCTGCCGCCAATTGCGCCGTTGCCCACCGTCCGCCGCCCGCCGCCCGCCGTGCGCCTGGCCTCGATGCATGAATTGGAGACGCCGCCCGAGAGGCTGTCCTGTTTCAAAGCCCGCAAAGCCGGCGGCCAGACGCAGCGTCTCATCAGGGGTGGCGTGTCTTGCAGATATGCTTAAACCATTAATGTGGGCTCTGTGCTGATCGCCGCGTAGATTAATCTTTGTGGATTAACGCTGGCAACCCCGGCCGCGCCTTACTCGCTGCCCATAGCACGCCGGGATGTGCTACCTACACAGTATGGCTTCTGCGGGTACGTACGCCTCGGTCGGCCCTCATATCAAGGGCGTTGGCTTGGGGGAAGTAGGAACAACGACGGTGGTATCGACGTCCTCCTGCCATATGGGCAAGCCCTCATGAAACAAAGCCCAGCCTTGCCATCGACGTCTCATCTCTCCGCCGCCACCCGCTGTCCCCTTCGCTCTGGCGGGACATCGAAACAAAACATACCCTTCATTTCCATCTCCAGGTTGCTGGCCATCCGTTTGTTTGTGAGCGGAAATGAGTTTGTTGTCAGCGGTATCACGGCCATGATTACACTGCCATTTCACCCTCGGCCCTCACCATAAAGCATACCACAAGGAGTCCAAAGACTAGAGTATAATGTAATTAAGTTGTAAATCATCATGCTGCTCGAGACCCGGGTCGATATACTCAACCATCTGGCCAGAATTTCAGCCCCAATGGTGCTCTGTCCCACCCCATATCAACACCCCATTTCGCACTACTCTACTTATCCCTCGTACCTGTGCTCGGCCTTTCTGAAATATGGGGCTCCTTGGATAGTTTTGCTCTCCCTGCTCCGTGGGCGACAATGTTCCTTCGTGATCTCGGCGATGTCCCCGTTTCGCAGCGAAACTAACCCCAATTGCATTTTGCTACCTCCTCGCTTTTGCTTTTTCTCTTCCTTTTTTGGAGGCCCACGCACGGTCTGACCATCGCAGGCTTCTCCTTCTTGGGACTTGAAGACCTTAATATTAGGCGCCTCGAAATGTAAGAATGCCATGTGAGCGACAGGGCACCCATCAGGTCTAGGTCGGCGACACCGAGAGTACGGCATGTACGGCATTCTGTGTTCTGCTGCATAGGGTAGCCGAATATCGCCAGACTCCCGATTGTGGATGTATGAAAACTTTGGTGGCCAAATCATAACCGTCTTTCCAACAGCATCTCTTCATACCCTTTGCCAAATTGGGATAACTGTTGGGTTGAGGATTGATTTCGGGTACTAGCATTCGGTGAACATGCCGGATACTCAAGAGTAGAGCCATTGCAAAAAGCAGAGTGTGACGACGGAGTAGGTGAGGAATGGCGAAAAGATGCGGTCCCCAGCATTCGAAACCCTATGTTCGATATATCAGTAATTGCATTCCTCAGTTCATCATCTATTTCCACGGGGGATAAATGCAACAGCCCTCTAACGACGAGAGTTAACCAAAACCAAAACCAAAACCAAGACCAAGACCAAAGAAAAAAGGAATGGAATGAACCTACTGCTCCAATTGAAGACCTAAATCGCTGATGACTCCACATCGGTCGTGTTCTTGTTGCGAGACATCCTCCATCCGCACTTCATTGTTGTTAGAAAACAACATTCGCTTTCCATTCCCGTCGCCAAATGTGTCCCAAGTCGGAGAAGTAACCTCTTTCCCGGTAGGAAAGAACTTGGTCGAAAATGTGTTTGGGTCGTATGATCGAATGAAGGATGCTATGTAGTTCTGCATGAAAACGCCAGCGGCAGTCGAGCCATTGCCCCATATCGAGGGTAACTCTTCGACGTGGAGTGCTTTATTGACATTCCATCGATAGTTCCAGGTAGGGGCCGTACCATTTTCCACATATGCATGAGATATGCTGAGACCGGGACAGATGTATCGGATATGGCCATACACGTCTGACGCAACATTTCTCCAAAGTGGGTCGAACTCGAGGTCTACTGGCCCGTGCCATACGGATCGAATGCGTTCCTGGTCGGACGCATCGATGTTGGGAAACTGGTCTACTACGAACTGCTCAGCGCCGCGCCTAGAGCTGACACTAGTTGGAATAAACCCTAAACCTTCATTCGTGGTATCCCCAAAGATGGTTGGAACTTTGACAAAGCGCCCCGCCTTGACCTCATTGTAGGTAAAATCTTTGATGAAGTCGTAATCCAGGGTGGGGTTCCAGAAGAATAAGGGGGGGTTTTTTCCGCCTGGAAAGGGCACTTTGAAGCTGCGCACTGCTGCTTGAAAAGTGACGGCGTCCAAGTTTTGCAAGCAGGGCAGATCTTCGCAATTGGTCTTCGTCAAGAGAGTGTCGAAAGCCCATTGCATCTCGGTGACATTCCGAATTGGCGGGAAGGCCTGGGATTCCGCTACTGCCGCATGGAATAGATTATCGTCCCGACCGCCAAACGCAGTCAGTTGCAAAATGACTGATGCCGCACCAGCACTGGCTCCACCCAAGGTCACATGATCGGGATCACCACCAAACTGTATGTCGTCATTAGCATCTCACTCTCTAAATCATAACTGGAGCACATCACAAACCGTTTGAATGTGAGTCTTCACCCACTTCAACAGCTGCCGCTGGTCCTTCAGGCCATTGTTCAGACTCAGACTTGCGTTCGCAGCAATCTCCTTGCTCGCCATGAACCCATAAGGCCCCACTCGGTAGTTGAAGTTGACCACCACCATCTGCCCCCTTGGCTGCATCGATCAAGTTAGCGGCCTCGTAATTTGCGTTTCCATTATAGTTGAAGCCGCCGCCCTGGATGAAGATATAGACGGGCAGTGCACTCGAGTTGGTCGCATTTGCCGGGGCGAAGACATTTGCAAAAAGACAGTCCTCTGAAGTTTTATCCCCGAATTCGGACCGCAAGTTCGTTCCAGCACCGATACAGAGGGGCCCATACTAGAAGGGGGGGGATTGTTAGTCTAAACATGCTGGCAGTTATCATCGGTCAGCCATACCTCGCTAGCGTCCACAATGCCGGGGACGGGAATGGGATCCATTGGAGCGGCAAATCGCATTCCATCGATGCGGGAAACACTGCGCGCAAAGCGCATTCCTGTCCACCTGTTGATTCCATTTCCTTGGTAGATTCCACGATATTTGGCGTAGCCAAGGTCGATGACCAGGTCGACAGCGACCAGTTGCTGAACACAGAGCGCAAGCAACCAAAAAAGAAGGTGGGCCATGGCCATGGCCATGAAGAGGAAAGGGGAAGACCAAGGGCAAGGGCAAGGGACTTGTTTATCAAAGGAAAGTGGTAGCCGACTTCTAGACCCTCGGGCAGTTAGGCAGCGGAAGAGGCGACGCCTGCGTTTGCGTGCTCGGGGAGAAGATCAAACGCAGATGTGGAGTTGCCAGTGACAACAAAAGAACGGGCATTCAATAGCCGCATCATGTCGCTAGCTTGCAGTGACCGATTCCACAGTGCTGCATCGGAGATCAGCAAATGGCTGTGATACTGGGCAGTGGCTTACATGGCAGTGCATGGAAAAGCAGAATGGGGTTGCACTGGCCACATTCATGTTTGCTGGACACAGCAAAAGGCGAGGTTCAACAGCACCTTTGACGGGTGGGGTTTGGCACAATATATGAGCAGCTCCCGCACGGCCGCAAGGATGCTCTCTGCTCAGAAGGGGGCCTGGTCCGGGGCTCTAGACTACCGCTGTGCATGGGAAATGGAGCCTCGGCGATTGGGTGGTTTGTGACTGACGGACTAATTACACCGAGTTGCGCGCATGCCAACATACGTCGCTTTGGGTCTCCCGGCCCAGAGGCTGCAGGCATTGGGAGCAATGAGGCGACCATGGCAGTAATCCAAGGGCATCTGCATTCTTGCGCCAGCGGAGCGAGCAATGGCGCAGGACGCAGTGTGCCTGTCGAGAGTGTCGATCCAATTGCAGGCCTGGTTCTGGGAATGCCAAGGGACCCTGCAGGCTGTCCTGCATCAGATCGCAGACACAAGGAGGCAAAGAGATCCTCGGGATCCATGTGTCTGGGGATCCCCGTCCCAAACAGGCCGCCTGGCGAATTGGAGCCTTCACAAAAATCTACACCTATACCGGTCGCGATACCGGTATCAATCGCATAGGATCCATCGACGCCCATCCTGGCATAATAACGTGGCTGTCCAGCCCGCAGAAAACCACGTCCAATCATACAAGAAGGGGGGTGGGATGCGCATATAAAGTTGGTCGTGGCGTTCGCTCCAGCGGAACCTGCAAGTCGAGAGCCTCAAGTGACATCCAAGCCTAGTGCCCCCTGGAAGGCCGAGATTCTCCAACGTCCAGTAGCGAACATTGAACGATGCTTCGCGAACCCCGGAGCGAGCCGCAAGATAACCAATGCACGAGCGAGCTTTTCCGCGGCACATGTCTCCAATAAGAGAGTTGAGGGCAGCATCAAGACGCATCTTTTAGATGCGCCCACTGCTTTTGCCCAGTAGTAATGTACATATATACGTAGATTGTCTACACTGCCCTGGAGAGAGGGTTTGCTAGGGCCGCCACGGTTTGAAGCACGTGGTTTCATCAGCTTTCGCTCTAGTTGAGTAGATCCTTGTACCCGTAGTCTTGGGGTTGCTTGATTTAACTGCGAAGCCCTCAGCCTCTCGGTTGGGCGTGCAGTTCAAACAACAACTCTGCAGCCGAAATGTACCACCCGTGTCTACTTCTAACGAGAACCCCTGGCAGTGAGTGGGAGGCTAAAAGTACTGTCTACAGCTATGACTATTTT